>AWOL01S0009934.1:0-72582 GCA_000715115.1 Nicotiana otophora
AAAGGCGGCCAAAATCAACGCCCGTTGGTCGAAGGAGAGGAACCACCGGAAAATGATATTTTTACCAAACTCCTTAAGGATGTTCCAACTTTAGTCAAGCAGATTAACACAATTGATCTCAGCAAAGAAACCCAGCAGTAAAAGATTCAACAATGCCACTACGAGCTCCTCGAACCAGCAGCTATTCCCGATTCTCAGCCTCAATTCAATAGGATTTCAGAATGATTTCAACAAACCTTAATTAATACCTCAAATTTTTATCAACCCCAAATTTGTTCTTTAGAAGAAATTTGAAAATTTCAACCAACAGACTGCAAAGTCAGTGTAACAAGAAAAAAAAAAAGAGGAATGTCATTGATGTACTTTATTTCCAATAGGATTTGAAGAACTTCGAGGCCTTTTCCTTAAACCATTTTCCACAGCTTTCTCATGCTCGACAATTGCTCCATTGACTTTTCCAATATTAGTAGAAATTGAAGTGAAAGAAACCATTAATTTCTAAAAGATGAAAAATAAATAGACTAAAATCAAGATTTTGAACAGACCCTTTTACCTCTAAGCCAAAATCCCACTTTGTTATCAACACCAGGAGGTTTTGTCCTGCCTTATATTAACTTCTTGCTACTAGCAATGATGATCAATTATACTAATAGACTAAATTAGGCTTTGTCTTTAGCAAGAATATAGCAATTAGGAATGACCCTTTCAATTAGTTAAATTGAAATGCATAAAAAGTTGAAATCTTTGTTGAGTAAAAATGGAAAAGTTTGCAACTTTGAGAATCCAACCACAAATGATGACAAATTAGGCTTCTTTTTGGCAAATATATTAGCAGTTTATGCCCATAATAATTCTTTAATTCAAAAGCTTAGAAAGTTAAAACCTTGGTTAGGTAAAAATGGAAAGTTTGAAACTTAGGAAAATCCAGTGGAGGATCCTAGTAGAAGAATTTAAATTTTAGACTTCAAACCAAAGATTGTAAATTGGAATTTTTAGTTTCGACTCTCCTCTTCCAGTTAGGGTTCGAAATTTATTCTTCAATATTACACACCCCAAACACTATACAAATACCCAACAACAATAGTGATTCAAATGTTAAGTTCCAAAAACTTTAACTTGAGTAAGTAATTTCGGTCCACACCTCAACAAATGATGCCCGGTGATTCCGATACATATAACTCGCATCCAAGGTTCAAACACAGATCCAAAGAAAGAAATAGTGAAACTCGAACCAACACAACAATAGAACTATTTTTGGGGTTTTTTTGATTTTTCAAATTTTGGTATGAAAATCAGTGCAAATAATCATGAAATTTGTAGAAACAAATTCTTTAACCTTTGCTTTGATACCATAATGATACAAACGCTAAAGAAAAAATAACAAGAACACAAATAAAAAGGATAGAAAGATAGAATTTAGCAAATAACTAATTAAAAAATTGAAAGAACACTTCAAATATATTTCAAATATCCATTCAATTTAAACTTAAACTTAATTAGCCCTAGACTATAAGTTAACCCTTAAGGGGAAGAGTCTCTATAAAAGCTACATTAACAAGTTTGTAATCAACCAAGGAATGCATCCTTACACTCACTCAAGGAATTCAGCATTCATCAATATCAAAATAAGCTAAGTCTAAAATGAGAGTCTTATGGTCTATTGATACTAGAGAGCTAAATATTATATTTATAGCCACCAAATATAATTTAGTCTCTAATTGTTGGCCAAATTGCACATGTAGCCATCCAGTTATGAGAGTAGCCTCCAATTAGAATCCAAAGTGCTCGATGACTATCTAGATTGTATCGGAGATGAGGTAGAGCTGCATTCCAACCGTAGTTTTTGACGTCACTTTCCATTTCAGTTGTTGTTGTTATTTAGATAGTATTTTCATTTTGTATTTTCAGACTTGTACTTCTATTATAGAGCTCATGACTTTGTATTACACGTTCTAGGTGATTTTATGTATTGACGAAGTTTATTTATGACATTTGGCTTTAGATTTGTACTATTCTATTAATTCTGTTATCTTGTTCCACTTTTGTAATGTTTGACTTGCCTAGCAAGCGAGTTAGGCGCCATCACGATCGAATGAAGATTTTTAGGTCGTGATAATATCAAGAATAGATCTCATCCGTTGATCAAAATGATCGAACAACTCACATTCAGCCAGCCCCTTTAAACATACCAAAACACCAAACTCTAGTCATTCCCTCAAAGAATCGCCCGCCCTCTTACCCCTTTTATCTTATCTCTCTCACATCTCTCATCACCTGTAACGGCTGAAACCTTAGTGGCAAGCGGTGCTATATCGACTATCACACCCCTTTCTCCTTATCTCTCATCTTTTAGTCGAAGAACTCTCAGCTGCAAATCTCGTCGATCCTTTTCCCTTCCTCCCATTTTATCTCATCTTTACAATCTCTAAAACCCTAGCACCATGGAATGATACCTTGACTGTCACTCCTCGATTCCTCATCATCAAGATTTCTCTGTCATCACTGGATGTATCCTCTAAGATCGATGGGCACAGTTCACGGCTAATTTTTGGAAGAAATTTCACAAAGGTTTGGGTACCCTATTGGGTACCCTAGTGAATCTTAGTACAACCTTTCATCCACAAACCGACGGGCAGATAGAACGGACAATTCAGACACTCGAGGATATGTTGCGCGCTTGTGCTCTTGATTTCATGGGTAGCTGGGATGATCATTTTCTGCTCATAGAATTTGCCTACAACAATAGTTATCATGCTAGCATTTAGATGGCACTGTTCGAGGCTTTATATGGTCGAAAATGTAGATCTCTCATTGTATGGTTCGAGATTGGGGAAGCAGAGTTGATATGGCCAAACCTCATGCATCATACTATGTAGAAGGTTAAGATCATTACGGAACGGTTGAAAACAACTCAAAATCTTCAGAAGTCCTATTCAGATGTGTGTCGTACGGATTTGGAGTTCAAAGAAGATGATTGGGTATTCCTGAAGGTTTCCCTATGAAGGGAATAGTGCGGTTTTGTAAGAAAGGAAAATTTAGTCTGAGGTATGTCGGACCATACAGAATAAGTTAGAGGATTGGCCAGGTGGCTTACAAGCTAGAACTACCTCCAGAAATGTCTTTAGTGCACCCGGTGTTTCATATATCCATGTTGAAGGTGGTTGGCGATCCGTCGCTTATTGTTCCGGTTGACACTATAGAGGTGAAAGAAGAGGTGACTTATGAAGAGATGCCAATTGCCATTCTTGATAGGCAAGTCCAAAAGCTAAGAAATAAAGAAATTACCTCTGTGACAGAACCATGGCAAAACCAATAGGTTGAAGAGGCCATCTGGGAGGCGAAGGAAGAGATGAAGAAGAAGTACCGTCATTTGTTTGAATAGCTATGTAATAGTTTCTATGAATTTTTCCCCTATGAATTATTATTATGTATCACTTGTACAGTTTATGCTAAGGGTGTTCCTTTCTGGTAATATATTTTCTATGAGGCCACTGTTGGTGTTAATTTCATATTGTGTTACGTCGTTGGATTATGTATATGTTTTTAGGATTGGTTTCTCGGATTCTCTAGCAGGTGGATAGGCCCAGCTACAGGGGAAACTCTACCGAAAATTTTGTAAATTTAATGAGTTGGTCAAATTTAGAATTGCTGGTATGTGAAGGTATGGTTGAGCCACGTTGGTTTCTAATGGCGGATTTTGACCATCATTCGAGGACGAATGATCTTAAGCAGGGGAGGATGTAAGGCCCCGTAAAATTTAACATAGAACCCGGGTTTCGTGATGCCAAGGTAAACTTATACGTTGGTGGTATTGAGTTTTTGGGTTGAACAGTGCGTTGGAGAGTTGAAGAAATATTTTGCAGCGCAGGGCATTTCTGTGGTCCACTATACGATCGTAGAATCACTGTGCGGGCCGCAGATTGGCCGCAGAGTGCAACAGAAAAAGGCCAATTTTAGACGGTCGTTTTGTGGTCCAATATGAAATCGCATAATGCTTTTGCGGGCCGCACAATCCATCACAGATCTAGCATGACGATTTTCGGAGGGGAGTTCTGCGGTGCATTATGCGATCACATAACTCATCTTCGGACCGCAGAGCTTTTGCAGACCTGACCCGAACACCCCAGTTCTTGACATCACTTCTGCGGCCCATTTTGTGAAACACATATACATTTTGCGGTCCACTCTGCGACCGTAGAGCTATGTTTGAAGGGTCTATTTTCTGGTTTTATAACCCAACCCTATTTTGATATATAGATGATAAAGACCATTTTTAGTGTAAAAATATGATATTTTGAGAGTGAGGAAGTGCTGTAGAGTGTGAGGGGGTTCCTAAACTAATTGTTCACCAATTCTTGCTCAAGGCTTGGAGAATTATCAAGAAAAACTCACTAGGTCTTCATCCTAGAGGTAAGATTCTACTCTCTTGCCTTCCATTTACGGATTTAACTAAAAATAGGTAATGAGAAAAGCAATTCATGGGTGTGGGAGTTGTTCATTATGCATGCATGTACTATCAAGGTTTGTGGGATGAAGAAATCTATCATAGGAGGACCTCGAAATCATAATGTCCACCTAGTGTTTGATAAAATGCTCAAATGAGCTGGAACCATGAACTCCTTCCTAATTTGTGTTAAATTTTGTTATGTTGTTTAATAAATCAAAGTTGCTAAGAATTTTGAAATATTGTAGTGATATAAGGATGCTCAAAGCTAGGTATATTGGCTAAACTTCCCTCCTAGAATTGAATCCTACAATGTCCTTGTAAGTCTCGAGTTGTTCATTATAAATTGACTATTCCGAGTAAGCTTTGCATCAAGAGATATATGTTCATATGTATTCCAAATGTTCTTTTCATGTTACGTTACTATTTGAGAATGTTTTCAAGGTATGGGTTACGTATCTAAATGTTATGACTTCAAGTTGTGTTTCAAATGAAAGCTATTACGCCAAATTGTGTAGAAATCTCATTGAGCCTAAGACTCTTATTTGCTCACATATGTACTTAAAGTCTTGAATAGAAATTCCTTGTTATTGATAATCCATGATGATGTTTGAAGGTGAAAGGGGTGAGCATGAAATATGAAATACAGCCAACATGCCAAGAATGATATTACATTTGGGGCTACTAGTGCCAATGAATCTAAGAGATGTGTAAAAGACGCTGAAATAAGTTGTAAATCCTTTGAATAATAAAAACTTAGGGAGTATCGTTAGTCACCGAGGAAGGGTAAGTTTAAAAAACCTAATCCCGAAACTACACTTGCCTATGTAGGAGTGAATTATGTTTATTCCCCTTATTTGGGATGAGATTGATAGAAAAGGGTGATGTCAATCCACACGGCATTGTGGTGATTGTGCTTGAAATTTTGATTGAGATAATGATTGATATTGTTATAGTGATTAAGATTGTGGTTGATGTCTTTGGATGATACGGCCTAGCCAATCGGACTGTGATCGGACTCTGTGCTAAATATCACAGTGGTATATCAGTGCTAAGATCTCCCATAACTTGATGTCTTGATGTTGTTTGAGGATCCCATTGAATCTATATTTGTTCTTCCTTGCCTTATTTCTCCAATTTATTGATAGGATGTTTAGTCATTCATACTAGTACCATTCCATATATACTAACATCCCTTTTGCCGGGGGTACTGCATCTTTAATGGATAAAGGTGGTTCCACAACAGGCGGCTTTGATCAGTAATAGCGGTACACCCTCTTCCCAGCTGACTTGGTGAGCCCCACTTCATTCTGGAGTTGTGTATTTTTTGTCCCATGTGCATTATGTCTTTAGGTATAGCCGGGGTCTTGTTTCTGGCACTATCATATTACTCTTTTGTATCCATTAGAGGCCCCGTAGACATAGTGTGGGTTGTATGTTAGTGCTGGGAAGGTCAAACTAGTAATGTTGTATTTGTACAACTTATTCCACTTCAAACTATGAAAGTGTATGTATTTTGAAACTTATAATCTATGTAACTAATGATAATGAATTGGTGTTTTTCACATGTTCCTCCTTGTTGTCTAATTAATGAAATAGATTTCCTCTATATTGATGAGTGACATCGGGTAGAAGGCATGGTACAGGCTTGCTCGGCCAGGTTATCTCGGTTGAGCACCGGTTGCGCTCCCCGAGGTTGGGCCGTGACAGTGACCGAACCCACAGGGCTGCCTATGTATCCCCTCTTAAACGGGAATCAGGTCAAGTGTAGTTTAGGTTACATCAAAGGGAAAGTGCAAACACAATATCTCTTGATTACGTCTGAATTGATAGGTTTTGGTCATATTTCTCCATTATAAGCGCTCCTTATGTTAGTACCCGGTGAACAATGTAAGGGCCTTGATAATTAGGTGAGCATTTCCCTTTTGCTTCATCCTGATGCGGGAAGATCCATTTCAACACCAACTGCCCTGGTGTGAATCGCCTCGATCTAAATATTTTGTTGAAAGCCCTTGCCATTCTATACCAGTAGAGTTGACCGTAACACAGTGCATTCATCCTCTTGCCGTCGATGAGAGTCAGTTGTTCATACCGGCTCTGTATCTATTCTGCATTGCTGAGCTTGGTCTTTTGTATGATTCTTAGAAAAGGAATCTCCACCTTGGCAGGTATAACAACCTTAGTATCGTAGACCAGTAGATAGGGGGTTGCCGTAGTTGATGTTCGAACTGTGGTGTGGCCCGAGCAAAGCAAATTGTAGCTTCTCATGCCATTGCTTCTAGTTTTCCACCATCTTCCTTAATATGTTCTTGATGTTCTTATTGGCGGCTTCCACATATCCATTTATCTTCCTGTATGTTGTAGAATGTTGGTACTTGATCTTGAATGTTTCATGCATGGCTTTCATAAGATCACTGTTGAGACTGGAGACGTTGTCGGAAATGATTGACTAAGGTACTACAAATCGACAAACAATATGATCTCGGACGAAATTCTCGATGACCTTCTTAGTCACACCCTCATAGGAAGCGGTTTCAACCCATTTTTTAAAGTAATCTATAGCTACCAAAATGAACATGTGTCCGTTTGATGCATAGAGTTCTAATGGTCCGATGACATCCATACCCCAAGCAGAGAAACGCGAGGGTGAACGTGTTGCATTGATTTCATTGGGTGGCACACGTATCATATCAGCATGTATCTGACACTAGTATAACTTTTGAACATATTTGATGCAGTCTGTCTACATAGTAATCTAGAAATACTCTGCCTTTAATATCTTCTTGGCCAAAATGAAACCGTTCATGTGAGGTCCACAAGTTCCGGCGTATATTTATTCAAGCAATCTAGATGCCTCATTGCTATCGACACATTGCAGCAATCCCAAATCAGGAGTCCTTCTTTATATAATTCTTCCGCTTTGAAAGAAATGGTTGGACAATCTTCGAAGCATGTGCTTCTAGGTGTGTGTGGCATTTTCTGGGTATTCTCCCTTCTCCAAATATTCCTTGATATCGTGGAAACATGGATTTCCGTCAAACTCTTCTTCAACATGAGCACAATAAGCTGGCTGCTTACGAATCTCAATTGGCATAGGATCGATGAAGTTCTTTTCTTGATGTTGTATCATGGAAGACAAGGTAGCCAATGCATGTACAAACTCATTATGAATCCTTGGAACATGTTTGAATTCTACCTTCGTGAACCTCATGATCAAATCTTGAACACAATATAGGTATGGCAATATTTTAGTGTTCTTGGTAGCCCATTCTCCTAGTACCTAATTTACTAGTAGATTTGAATATCTGATTACCAACAACTCCTGAACATTCATGTCGATTGCTAATATGAGTCCTAAGATACAAGCCTCATATTCTACCATATTGTTGGTGTACGGGAACCTGAACTTTGCGGATATCGGATAATGTTGACCAGTTTTTGATACTATAATAGCTCCGATGCTCACTACTTTGTAGTTGGTTGCTTAGTCGAAAAACATCCTCCAACTATCAAATGTTCTGGAAATATCTTCACCTACAAATGACACTTCCTCGTCGGTAAAATACGTCTTCAATGGTTCATATTCTCTGTCTACGGGGTTCTCCGCCAAGTGATCATCCAATGCTTGCCCATTGACCGCCTTTTGAGTCACATAGATGATGTAGAAGTCACTCACCAATATTTGTCACTTTGCTAACTTACCCGTAGGCATGGGTATCTGAAAGATGTATTTTAGTGGATCTATCATATGAAATATGTAGTGTATGCGTAGAAATAATATCTCAATTTATGGGCTATCTATGTGAAAGCACAACAGGTGCGCTCAGACAAAGAGTACCGGGCCTCGTAAGGTGGGAACTTCTTACTCAGATAATATATCGTTTGCTTGTTTCTCCTAGTTTCATCATGTTTCCCCAAGAGGCAGCCAAAAGGCCCATCCAACATGAACAAGTACAGATTTTACCGCTCACTATGGTCATTGTGAGTTCTTGGTGATGCCATTTGGATTGACTAATGCTCCAATAACTTTCATGGATGAACCGGGTGTTCAAACTTTATTTGGATTCCTTTGTGATTTTCTTCATTGATGATATTCTTGTTTACCCTTGTACTAGAGAGGATCATGAGTAGTACTTGTGGTTTGTGCTCTAATCATTGAGCGATCGCCACCTTTGTGCCATGGTTTTTGAAGTGTGATCTCTAGTTGGTCTCAGTTGTATTCATTGGTTATGTTGTGTCTAGTGAGGGTACCAAGTTTGATCCCAAGAATATTGAGGCAATTCAGAATTATCCTACACCTACTTCACCTACTGTCGCGCACCTTTTTCTCTAGAAAGCGGGTTTCGACGTGTGACAACTCTTTTAAATGGGTATTAAAAGAGGAGAGTCGCCCATATCGATTTTAAGGTGTGTTAGGGAACCTATTCACAAATAACTTTGTTTGACTAGTTTGCATCACCAAAGATCGGGTAAGGGCTCAAATTACCTCAAAAAGAAGGGGTTAGGCATTCTTCGAGGCCCATAATAGTGGGTCCCGACCGAAGTTTGCACTTTTTAGGATTATCAGATTACAATTGTCCTAAGTGATCATACAAGTGAGGGAAGACAAGGAATTAAAAGGTTCTGTTATGAACAAGTGCAAAGAAAATCGGGCTACGATTAAACTATATAGATAATCAATACAAGTCTTTAAAGGTTACAAGGTACAACTTCATTATTCTATATGAACAATGAACATATAAATGAGGGGGTCCTAACTGTTTTAGCCTAAAGGATCACCCCGTGCAACATAAATAATACTTTACAACTCTCTTAATGTAGGGGTTGCTCATATTATTCAGCGGGCACAGACTATTATCTCCTGCTACCTGATTACTATGTTAAATTTATTTACCTAAAAGCGCTATAATTCAATTCTAGGTCGTGTGCTATGCGTGCACTACCCTCTCCATGCCTATGGTCCAGGATGCTTTGGACCTACTATTTTGGGTGGTTCCAGACTCTACTTAGGATGCTCAAAATGATAAAACTAGGCGCGCATTCAAAACATATAAGCTTCAAATATAGTCAATAAATGGCTCAAGTAGGCCTCCACACATAAGCAGCAAATTTCACGCAGACAGATTCATAAGTTAGATGGAAGATAGTTTCCAATTAGAACACGTTAAAGTCATTAAGTCCTATAGACATGGCCTTTATGTGATTTTGATTTCCAGTATGGCACAGGCAGCATTGCAGCTTTAGACTAATGTATTGGCAGATTAAAGGTATTGCAGGTCATATAGGCATGATCTCTAATTATTGGCACAATGAGGTGATGCAACTGCCTGAAAGCTCAGAATTAACAACATCGACTTTATTAACATGCTTCTTAGCCGGGCGAAAATATCTTATAGGCAGGATTTCTATGGATGCCGATCGAATCTAATTTTATCACAATTTATCCCTATAGGCATGTCATCTAAGCGTGGCAGTACAACGAAACAACAAAAGTAATCAATTACTTGATAAATATCCTACAATCATGATATATAGGTGAGTAGTGTAATAAAAGAAATAGAAGCGAGTGATTGATTGATTGATTAGTTGAAGTCCTATAGGCATGGTATCTAGATTAGTGAAATATGTGGGCATGCTGTCTAAGCGTGCACAATAATAGACATGGAAACAAGTATTGAAAATACTCAAACTAACATGCTTTGAATGGTGTACAAGTATTAGAGAGGTTGAGTGAAGTGTGTGTGATCCCTTGAAGTATGATTTTTATCGGTGTACAAAAATAAAGCGTGCTAAACAAAAATAGCAAACAAAGCCCACACACCCTATAGACATGTTCTCTACCCTTTTATATAAAAATTAATGTATCCCAGCCCCCCCACCCCCCGCCACCGCCAACTACTTCCCCATTATTCGTTATTACAAATCACATGCCCAAATAGAATAATAAAACAATTACAAACTTAATGGGACAACTACAGTACAAAATACAACAATTATAGGTCCAACATAAGTATAAATTAACCCAACGATGATTTTTGGGCCTTCATATAGGCTTTAAAAGCAGACAATGTGCTCAAAACGATAGTACCAAGAATCGGATTCAGCATCCCAAGCCCAACAACAAAATAATTCTCTTGCCCACCCCATACTAATTACAGCTAATGAAGACAATAATGGTAACTCATGTAAACCAAAATCATTTGAGATGACTCAAATTCTAAGTAGGAGCGTACGCACATTTGGCACTTAATACTACAACTAGTAGGAGCAAGAATTCTAAACATTCTAAGGACAAGGCACACAATTGAACTTCACATAAAGACACGTAAGATGTAGAAGATATGTAGAATACATAGAATGGGAATATACACGGACTTTTAGAATAGCAAACAAGTTCAAAGTAACAGGTTTTATGGGATACACATGATTAATTACAGGAGTTTGGCAAAACAAGAATTTATAAGCATGTGAGTTTAACGCAGACCAGGTCAGCAAAGACATGCACGAGAGACAGATACTAACAGTAGTCTTCACAAGAGGACCTCAACATAAGGATGCAACGCAAAACGTAACTAAGAATGGTAGGGCAGTTCATGGCAAGCAGAAGTGCTAAGAAGAAAGCTGTTTAAGAATATTCAAGGTCAACGGTATCACAAACTCAGCATGATAACTAATCAGCAAAGCAATTACTTGATTCTGAGAATGCAAGTTGATCAAATATAGCAGGTTCAATTATACATATCAAAGATTTCCTCAGGCATTAAACTCGAGCAAACCTAGCACTAGCAGGCATGGGTCTACAGAACAAGATGGTAGCAAAGCATGCAACTATAGTAAGGATTGGGGTTCACAAGTGGGAAAGAAACATGCTTGCCTGAATAGTTCAGAATTCACATAGACATGGTCATTTTAAGAAATTGAGCAAGTAGCAAGTTGGGCATTATTGACTTAGTATAGAGAACTACAGTCAAACAAATTCTAGGCATGGATTAGTGTCCTAGGAGTTTTAAGATAGGAATCCAAAGTAGGGCATGAATACGGGCAAGCAACAAACATAAGAAACTCATGTAGACATAAATATAGTAGACTAGGCAAGTTCAAGATGATAAGAACTTACACATGGTGAGCAGATGACCAAGTTTAGGATTTAGGCAAGTTTAGATGCTAGAAAATACATGACCATATACTAACTTCAAGGCAGATAGGATTGCAAACAAATATAACACCCCATTGAAATCATATTGGTTCACAAAGTTCAAACAACATGGATATTTAGAGCATGACCACAAGTAAATAGAACAAAATTGCAAGAGTCAAGGTACTCACCAGTTGCAAATTAACGAACAAAAAAATGAGGAAATTAAGTTCCAACAGCAACTCGATTAGTAGTAGTAAGGAGAGAACAACAAGTCTCCCAGCATCTTAGTGCGTCAGAGTTCCCAAAGGTTTCAAGTAAACCACGGGCAATGCTCGTACTGAGAAAGGAGCAACAATCAAATTCTGGTAGTCAAGTAATAGTCGTTCAGACTTGGAAGGGAAATTGAATGAACAAACAAGGAAATATTGTTAATCGGACACAAACAAGGAAAGAAAAACATGCAAAATCAGTCCAAAATCAATTTAGGAGAAAAGTCGGGTAAACCATAGTTAAAGAAGGAGAACACAATCAGTAAGGATCTCACTGAATCAGACCCATATAGCCTGGTAGTGAATGTATATAGACGAAACACCGTTTGTATCTTGAAGATTTGGAGATTATTGCACTCGATTCAAGACCTGGTACTTGCCAAAAATAGGCAAGTACTAGGTGATACCATAACCATGTAAGTAACAAAGAGATGGAACGTATATGGAAGGAAAATCACGGAGAAATCTCATAGTTGGGTCGGAGTTGGAGAGAATAAGGGAAGCGGCTGCTAGGGTTTGAGGGGAGAATAAGAGGATATGGAGTATTTGGGGGCGGCATCTCAAGGAAAATGGGCGTTAGGGTTTGGGTTTGGTTTATTAAAGATGGAAAATAATTAGTGGGCCGTTGATCTCTGAGATCAACGACTGAGAGAGAGGGAAAGAGTGGGGCGGGTCATTTAAATGGGTGTCGATCGAGTTTTTAAAAGAGGGTTGTTTGGTCTTGGGCTGCTGAAGGGTGAATAGGGATGGGCCAAATGTTTTGGGCCTGATTTTGGTATGAAATTAGCCCTGTATTTGGCTATAAATGAAATATACGAAATTTATTTAAAATAATTTATAAAAAGTAATTAATAAATAATAAAAATATTAATAGTGCAGTAAAATTATTGAAAATAATAGCTTAACATTATAAAAATATAAAAATGCTATCTTAGCGTAAATAATGTAATAAATGTAATTATGTATAGAATATAGGCTATTATAGCAACATTGTGTAAATAGCTCAAAATAAAATTGTAATTATATGAAATGAAGTAAAATTTTATAAAACATACATGCGGGTGTAAATAATAAATTTGGTTGATTAAATCATCACAAAATAATTTCAACGGGTAATTAATAAATATTTGAACAATTTAAATGTAAGAAAATCAATTTTAAAGCCTTCAAATTTATAGAAATACTTATATGACTCTTGTAAATTGGTGATGATGCAAAAATAATATTTTCAAAGTATATATGGTATTTAAAAAATGTGGGGGCCAAATTGGATATTAACAGCTGCCCCTTTTTACCCGAGAATGATGAAAGAGTTGTCGGGTAAAGAAAATGATGACCAATTTTGTCCGAAATGAGTGAGAATGATATGTTTTGGAAAAAATGGGGGTCAAATCCTGGTTCTTGAGTTGCCTACATATCCAAGGTATTAAGGGAATCATGCCGTGTGTAGTTTTGGATCCAACGTCGATCGAAACCGATGGAGTCTTTATAAGAATTGTTATATGTTTCGAGGAAAGATCTTTTCTATAGGATGGTGTCATGAGTAACGGATAATTTAGGGTAGATCTATGAATGCGAATTTGAATGTTACGGTTATCCGAGATAAATGACAGGACGGTTATGGAACAAAGAGTAATCAGTTGTCGATCATTGGTTACGTTTGAGATAGTCAAAAGATGTGAACACTGTGAATGGAAACCGGAGTGATAATTGCGCATGTTTGTAGAACGGTTACCTCCAGAGTTACCTGCAAAATGTAAAACACGATGCACGCGAATATATGGGGTTATTGCGGAAATTTAAACATGATGCTAATTCTATTCGATCATAAGAGTTGTCTTTGGACAATGAGGATGATATCCTTAGACCATGACGATCTAGGCCATGAAGAGTATGATAAGGTATTCCCATGTCATGGAATAGTGTCCTCGATCCATGAGGATAGTGTCTCTGGACTATGATGCCGTTGAATAATGATATGCAATTTCAAGAGATCCTCATGCCATGGCATGATGTATTTGGGCTATGAGGATGATGCCTTCAGACTATGATGCCTTCGGACAATATGGCGATGTTTCAGCCCATGAAATGCAAAGATGCGGCGATATTGATTGTTTGGTAGAGGGAACATATGATGCTCAATTGTATGTGAGAACGAGACAAGGGAGCACTTAGCCTTTTATGTGATGAGGGCAGTGTTTAGCCCTATGCAGAGGAAGGTAGTGCTTAGCCTTACTAGTATAGGAGGCAATGCTTAGACTCATGCAATATAATGGAGACAGTGCTTAGTCTCATGCAAAGAAAGGCAGCATTTAGCCTTATGAAATAGAGTAGGCAGTGCTTAGCCTTATGCAAATATAACTGAGATAATGCTTAGTCTCATGCACGGAAAGGTAGAATTTAGCAGTATGCAATAGAGGAGGCAGTGCTTAGCCTTATGCAAATAAAACTGAGATAGTGCTTAGTCTCATGCAAGGAAAATCAGCGTTTAGCCTTATGCAATAGTGGAAGCGCTGCTTAGACTCATGCAATGTAATGCAGACAGTGCTTAGTCCCATGCAAGGAAGGCAACATTTAGCCTTATGCAATAATGGAGGCATTGTTTAGCTTCATGCAATGTAATGGAGGCGATGCTTATTCTCATGCCCAGGAAGGCGTTGTTTAGCCTTATGCAATAATGGAGGTAGTGCTTATCCTCATGCAATGTAAAAGAGACAATGTTTCGTCTCATGGAGAGTAATGTAGTGTTTAGCCTTATGCAATAATGAGGGTAGTGCTTAGCCTTATGCAGAGGATAAGAGCAATGCTTATCCCTTTGCAGAGAAAGGCAGTGTTTATCCTTATGCAATGATGAGGTAATTGCTTAGCCTTTTACAAATGATAAGGGTTGTGCTTAGCTCTGTGCAGAGAAAGCAATGATGAAATGTGAGAGGGAAAGTGATCCTTAGCTTGACGCGTTTGTGCTTGGTGACCTGTGTCAGTTAAAATAGAATTATTGTTATGTATTTTTGGACATGCCTGTCCCGTCCGTTATTCTTATATCTAAAGAAAAATCTTGAGTTTTTGGGGGAAGGTTGGTTCGTGCCTTTGATTCTTCGTTTTGACTTTTCTCCTTATCTTGATGCCTTTTCGAGTCACCCTGGATAATACCTGGCTACTACAAAAAATGAAATTTTAAAAAATATGTATTTGTGATAAATCATTTGTAAAAGAATGCAGCTGTTCAAAATATGTGATGATGCATAAAACTAAAACTTTTGTCAAATCAGACACGGTGACATGCTTTGAGACATTGCAACCTACTTAACTTGGAAATTCGAGGATCTTCCTGAAAATTCTGCCCCATTTTAAATGAATACTTCTGGCGATACACTTCTTGGCGACATTTGACGTAATGAGATTGACAAAAATTTCAAAATCTTGCCCCCGGTTCCTAAACGTAGAGGGGAATAAAGATTTTATTATGATGTGACCGAACCCACATAGGTGCCTATGTATCCCCTCTTAAACGGGAATCAGGTCAAGCGTAGTTCAGGTTACATCAAAGGGAAAGTGCAAAAATAATCCTAAGCATAATATTTCTTTATTGCATTTGAATTGGTAGGTTTTGTCCATATTTCTCCATCCATCTCTGCAAGTATAAGTGCTCCTCCTGTTAGTACATGGTGAACCATGTAAGGGCCTTGCCAATTAGGTGAGAATTTCCCTTTTTCTTCGTCCTGATGCGGGAAGATCCGTTTCAACACCAACTGCCCCGGTGTGAATTTCCTCGATCTAACCTTTTTTGTTAAACGCCCTTGACGTTCTATTCTAGTAGAGTTGACCAAGGCACACTGCGTGCATCCTGTTACCAGCTCCGTATCCATTCCGCATCGCTGTGCTCGGCCTATTGTATGATTCTTAGGAAAGGAATCTCCACCTCGGTAAGTATAAAAACTACAATGCCATAGACTAGTAGATAGGGGGTTGCCCCAGTTGACATTCGAACTGTGGTGCAGTACCCGAGCAAAGGAAATGTGGTGCAGTACCCGAGCAAAGGAAATGATAGTTTCTCATGCCATTGCTTGTAGTTATCCACCATCTTTCTTAATATCTTCTTGATGTTCTTATTGGCGGCTTCCACGACTAAAATCATTTGCGGTATGTATGTTGTAGAATTCTGGTGCTTGATCTTGAATGTTTCACACATGGAGTTTATCAGATCACTGTTGAGATTGGCGGTGTTTCGATAATGATTGACTCAGGTACTACAAACCAACAAACAATACGATCTCGGACGAAGTCCGCTATGACCTTCTTAGTCACAGCCTCATAGGAAGCGACTTCAACCCATTTTGTAAAGTAATCTATAGCTACCATAATGCACCTGTGTCCATTTGAAGCAACGAGTTAAATTAGTCCGATGGCATCCATGCCCCAGTAGAGAAAGGCCAGGGTGACCTCGTTTCATTGAGTTCATTGGGCGGCACCCATATCATATCAGCATGTATCTGGAACTGGTAGCACTTTTGAACATGTTTGATGCAGTCTGTCTCCATAGCCATCAAAAAATACCCTCCCCTTAATATCATCTTGGCTAGAATGAAACTGTTCATTTGAGGTCCGCAAGTTCCGGTGTGTATTTCTTCGAGCAATCGAGATGCCTCATTGTCATCGACACATCGCAGTAATCCCACATCAGGAGTGCTTCTGTACAGTATTCCTTTAATATGAAAGTAATGGTTGGCCAATCTTCAAAGAATGCGCTTCAAGGAGTGTGTGGCATTTTTTGGGTATTCTCCCTTCTACAAATATTCCTGGATATCGTGGAACCAAGGATTTCCATCAAACTCTTCTTTAACATGAGCACAATAAGCTGGCTGCTTAAAAATCTCAATCGGGGTAGGATCGATGAAGTTCTTGTCTGGAACTGAATCCTTGCAACATTTTTGAATTCTATCATCGTGAACCTATTGATCAAATCTTGAACCCAATGTCGGTATGGCAATATTTTAGTGTTCTTTGTAGCTCATTTTCCTAGGACTTGGTGTACCATTAGATCTAAATCTCCAATTACCAGCAACTCATGAATATTCATGTCGATGGCTAATATGAGTCAAAAGATGCAAGCCTCATATTTTGCCATATTGTTGGTGCACGGGAACCTAAGTTTTGTGGATACCGGATAATGTACTGGTTTCTGATACTAAAATAGCTCTGATTCCCACTCCATTGAAGCTGGCTACTCCGTCGAAAAACATCCTCCAACCATCATACGTTTCGGCAATATCTTCACCTAAAGACGACACTTGATCGTTGGGAAAATATGTCTTCATTGGTTTGTATTCTCCATCTACGGTGTTCTCCGCCAAGTGATTAGCCAATGCTTTCCCCTTGACCATCGTTTGAGTCACATAGATGATGTCGAACTCACTTAGAAATATTTGCCACTTTGCTAACTTACACGTGGGCGTGGGTTTCAGAAAGATGTATTTTAGTGGATCCATCCTTGATATGAGATATGTAGTGTATGCGCAGAAATAATGTCTCAATTTATGTGCTATCGATGTCAAAGAACAACAGTTGCGCTCCGACAAAGAGTACCGAGTCTCGTAAGGTGTGAATTGCTTACTCAAATAATATATCACCTGCTCGTTTCTCCCTGATTCATCATGTTGCCCCAGGACATAGCCAAAAGCCCCATCTAACATGGACAAGTATAGCAGTAAAGGCATTCTGGGTTCTGGTAGGACAAGTACTCCTTGATTTTGTTGAAAGCCTTTTGACATTCTTCGGTCCAGCTCATTGCAACATATTTTCTCAACAATTTGAAGATCATTTCACATATCACCGTCAACTTTGATATAAAATGACTGATGTAATTTAGGCATCCTAGAAACCGCATCATATACTTCGTGTTCTTTGGCGGTGGCAAGTCCTGGATAGCTTTGATTTTTGATAGGTCTAGCTCAATACCTCGACAACTGACGATGAAACCCAGTAACTTCCCAACAGGGACTTTCAAAGCACATTTTGCAGGATTTAGCTTCAGATTGTACTTTCGAATCTGGTCAAAAAACATCCTCATGTCTGTTATGTGATCCAAACTCCTTTTAGATTTGATGATAACATCATCCGTGTACACCTCTATTTCCTTGTGTAACATGTCGTGGTAAAGAGTTTCCATGGCTCTCTTGGAGCATTTATTTTACTGGTGGACACATGGGGTTGTCATGTAACTTGTTAGCTACTATGGATGTGCTTAACCCAGTCATATCGTCATAGGAGCACGTAAAACTGTCCTCATAATCCCTTAGAAACCTAATATATTCTTACATCTCTGACGGTGATAGATGAATGTTTGTGCGAGTTTCCTTGACTGTTTCAGAATCTCCTAAGTTAATTGCCTTAGTTTCCTCCAAATTGGACTTTGGTTTGTTCTCAAAATTCTACTTCTTGGACAATTTCCTTAGGTAATATATGATCTTCTAAATCTTCTAAATCACTTTGTTTATGTTGTGTTATCTCATTGCATGTCACAGGCGTAGGTTCATTAGGATATGTAATAATTACGCTTAAAAGAATGTAGAAAGACAATAATAAATAAACAAAAAGAAATAATGTATTAATAAATACTAAAATTTTCAACAAGTACGACTCGACGACTCGAGTAATTATTTCAAAACAAATTACTGAAAATATCTTAAATGATCAAAAATAATTTTAAAACAAATCATGCTAATTCTTCCAAAGCTACCCATGTACTCGGTAAGCCCGAGATGGTGCAACAGTCCAGTTCTTGAGAACAACTCCTTCTCCCACCGTTTGAATGGTAAGGTCTTCCTCCTCACCTGCCTCTGATATTGCACTACAGTCCATATTTTCCTTATCCAGGAACAGCTTCCTCAAGCCGGCTAAAACCTTGTCTTCCTCGGATCCCCAGATTATATTAGTCTGGCGGAATGTCTGAGCAGTGGTGGTATGAGTTGTTCTAACTGGTAGTAAGCGGTACACCATGGAGGTGTCCAATCCTAGTATTCTTGCATAGTGTATGTATACCAGAGACCAAAGGTTGTGCCATGATATTGCAGTCGTATTGGTTCTGTGATCCCCTGAAACTTTCGGCCAAGACTCTTGCCTGGTTCATACCCTAACCACATCAATATGCTTTTTTTCTTGTTGATCCACCATCGATCCTTCTCAATTGCATTTACTCGGTCAATGCGGTGGTATGTTTCTCCTCCCAATTTTCTCATGTTTCGATGACCGGCACAGTCTGGTTGGTGTAGATAGGGTTGCTTCCATCTCCGTTAATAATCACCTCTCGATGATTCCACTCGAACATCACAACCTGGTGCATAGTAGAAGCGTCTGCCCTAGCTGCGTGTATCCATTGCCATCCTAATAACAAGTTATAGGTGGCGGATATGTCTAGCACTTGGAATTCAACGTCGAACCAGGTCAGGACCATATGCAGATCAAGGTTGATTTCTATGATAGTGGCTCTCTAAGATCCATCGAACGCTTTCATATTCATGATTTCCATCTTTATCTCATGCAGGACTTTACGCAGTCTTTTAAGAGTAGTCACCGGGCATATATTCAGGCTCGAACCTCTATATATCAAGACCCGGGCAATGAACTGGTTTTCAAATTGCACAGTGATGTGCAATACTTTGTTGTGACTCAACCCTTCTAGCGGTAGCTCATCTTCATGGAAATTAATCTTGTGACTCTCCGGCACGTGTCCTACCATGTAAGTTATCTCCCCACTAGTGATGCCGGCAGGCACATAAGCTTCACTTAATACTTTCATCAAAGTATTCTTGTGTGCATATGAATTTTGCAATAACGACAAGATGGATATATGGGCGGGACTTTTGTTCACGTGATCAATAACAAAGTACTCCCTTGCATGTACCTTTCTAAAAGGATCATCGGTGCCTGTATCAACAACAGGCGGCTTAGAAGTAGCTTCTTTGCTTATTCCTCCAAGATTCTCAAGTGTATAAAATTTTCCAGTTCTGGTCATACCTTCCACAACACCTGTCTCTTCCATCTTGGCTTTTCCTTTTATTCTCGCCTCCGCCAGATAATCCCATGGCACAGCATAAGACTTATAAGACGATGTTGGAGCTACCACCACACTGAAAGGCGTAGCAATTTCGACCTCAAATGGTGCCTGTGTTTGCACAACAATGGGTAAGAGGGTGACATGAGATGTTTTGGGAGCATCCCCCTCTCAAATAAATCTGATGGATCCCTCCTAATCCCTATCCTCATCACGTTCTATCACATTCACTCCCTCACTCCTATGATCAGGGAGAGGGTTATTACGATTATTTGGCGCTGCTTCCTTTACTTGTATAACTTTGGTGTCGATTAGTGTCTGAATCTTGTCCTTTAACATGCGGCATTCCTCAATTGTATGACCCCCCATGCCTGAATGATAGACATAATTGTTTTTGGGGTTGACCCACTAGGAAGTGTTCTCTACAACAACATTAAAAATGGGGGTGACGTAACCAACAACAATTTAGTCTCTCAGACAGTTGGGGTAGTTTTGGTGGGCAAGAGGAGGTAAATGGTAATATGCAGTTTGAGTATCATATGTATGGTAGGTGGTGGTAGGGTATTGTAATTTGGAGGTGAGGATTGATATGTGGGTGTAGGTGTTTGTTATGTAAGGGGAGACCTAGGGCCCTGGGCTACCATCACGGCACCCACTTCTTTCTTCTTCGAGATACCTCCTAATTGCAAGGATTTGTTTGTGGTTTGCGGTGCCTCAAAACTTGTCCCCATTCCGCTCTTGATTCCTTGTTTTATCCTTTCCCCTAAATTGATGATGTCTGAGAACTTTTGATTCTCGATAACCATCAACCGTTCGTAATACTACGGATCTTTAGATCTAACAAAGAACCGGTTCATTTGTTCTTCTTCAAGTGGCGGCCTCACCTTAGCGGCCTCTGATCTCAAATGAGTATCATACTCGCAAAAGGTTTCTGTCGCCTTCTTCTTAAGGGTTTGGATATAGAAAATGTCTGGCGTATTCTCTGTATTGAACCTGAATATGTCCATGAACTCCGATGCCATGCTTACCCAATTTTCCCACTTCTTTGGATTCTGGATGATGTACCAAGATAGTGCATCTCCTGTAAGACTTCGCTTGAAAAGTTGCATAAGGATTTGCTCATTCTTACCCGCTCCCACAAGCTTGTCAAAGTAGGTTCTTAGATGCACCTTAGGATCACCAGTGCCATCAAACATCTCAAACTTGGGAGCTTTGTAACCCTCTGGCAGTTCTACATCTGGATGAATACATAAGTCTTCATAGTTTCAACCTTCAACACCCTTCCCGCCTTCAACACTCTGGACTCTCCATGTTAGTTTCTTGAGTTCCTCTTCCATGTTTCGAATGTGTAGTTCCTTCTCGGTCGGCTTAGGTATGTATAGGGTTTGTTGTGGGGTATGGGGTAAGTTTTCCACGTATATTGGGTTGCCTTGGTGAGTTCCTGGAACTTGGGTATATGAGTGATTGTTGATTGAGGTTTGGGGGGTATCGGGGCTAAGTTGTGGTGCATTATGAGGAGTGCGATAAGTGGTGGTTTGCGGATATTGGGTTGGGTGATGGTGGAGTTATTGAGGGGTTTGCATTGGTGGTGGGTTAAGACTTTGAGGAGGTACGAGATTGTGATATTGGTGCATTGCGGGAGGATTTTGTGGAGCTATGGGTGGTGAATTTTGGTTTTGGGTATTTTGCGGTGGTGTTTGGTTCTAATTGGTTGTGTTTTGCTGGTTGATTTCAGGGACATTTAGAGTAAAGGAGATGTTTTCCAGATTTCGGACCTGCTCAAGCTCACCCTGCAACTCCCATATTTTCTGTTCCAAACGAAGGACCAACTCATTTTGTCTTAGTGTACTTATTCCCTCCGAGGTTTCAACATTCTCTACCATGGTACTATTGTCTTTTCGGTTACTACTTAGATCATCCATCTCCCTTTCGCTTTTGTCTTTGCTTTTAGGATTGCTAGGTGTATTTTCTCTACCATGGTACCATTGTCTGGTGTGGTACGCTGATGATGCCAAAATGCACGAATCAACCTTTGGGACTGGGAGTAATCAAAAGAAAGAAAAATCAAAAGGTAACCAAGTCAGTAAGACGAAGTAAAAAAGCGTTTGCAATATTTAAGCAGGTATCACGTAAGGTCATACAGAAATTCGCGTCCTAGTTTGGGGACCTTAGTATCCCTGAGGTAGGCCTAAGCGACACATAGACTTGGAGAAAATTCATTCCAACATGTTCCTCATTTCATTAATTCGGAAATAAGCCAAATCAATCTTTCACTAAATTGAAAACTAATAATTAAAGTCACTAATGCAGTTAAGCCTTATTACATCGAAATCTAATCTAATCTAGAAAGCATTAAAGAAAAATATCTCCTAGCCTACTTGGTCCCCGAAGGACCTTCTCCATGCTTGTCTCTCTTGAATCCATCAATCACGTTTCCTAGATCGCACATGTCGACTATCAAGTACGCCATTGCCAACTTCCCTCATTCATTAGGATCCATGCCTTGAAAATCCCAAAGCCTCTTTCTCATCTTCCCCTCTAGATCCATCAGTCCTCGCTCTAGATGTTCCAACCTCTATGTTGACTTATTTGCAATCTCCTTCCATTATCTGATCACTTCCATATCCACCTTATGCTGTTCTAGATTTTCAGCTTCAGATTCGAACACCCTTTTATGTATCCTCTTATACTTCACCTGCGCCTCGGCCACCTCATCTATGATCCTATATTTCTGACTGACCCCTAGTTTGACGTCCCCGACTATGTCATCCTCCAACCATGAGAGATAGTAGTACATACCTGTCTGGCTCAATAGTCTCACCCTCCACGATGATCTTTTGGTTCCACATGTGTTGGGCTTCAAACTTGAATGGGATTACATCTCCTTTAAAATTTGGTTTTACTGAACCATGTTGGAAACCCGAGGTATGACTTATTTCCTCCCAGCCTGCATCATTACCCTTATAGAAGCATAAGGGTAGATTCCTCGCAGCATGATCACTATTAAGTGAGTAGTTCCTTTGTATTTGATGATAAACTCACTACTAGGAAACCATTCAAACATCAAGCGCACCCAGCCTACAGCATTTCCAGGCTTTGCAAACTTGTCTGGAATGAATGTCATCTTCTTTGGATGATGGCTGGATATGGAGTCATTTAGTGGACTTCATAGAAGCTCCTGACCATAGTCACCCCTGTGAAAGTGTTCCAGCAGCCAAACTTATAGAAAGAGATTACAACCATCGAAGTTTCTGAACCCATGCTTGCACCGATCCAGATCACAATACATTTTAGCTAAGATCATTGGGATGATGGTGTACTTTTGCCCCTCAATACCCTCCATTAAGGTCCTAGCGACCATGGCTGAGAAAGTATGAATTCTTCCCCCTTGCATTGGACAGATCAACCAGCCCAAGAAACAGACCATAAAAACATAGACCCTACAGTGCTCCCATCCTAAAGAGGTAAGGGCCAGCTTCTCATGATGAAAGAGCTATGATTTGCTATGCCCATAACACTCATAGTGAAATTCAAATGGGATGTATGATTTCTTTAGATAGATCAGTTCATCATTCTTCTTAAAACCCAATATTTTCTAAAAATCGCGTGGAGTGCGATTTTTCGGCACCAATAGTACTGGACTATCCCATGGTAACTTGGACAAACCCCCTATTTCATCCAGAAGAGGATCATAGTGAACTAGAATGTTATTGGTCTATTTGCTACATATTCTATATGTTTGGGACGGTGTATATGCAAGGTGATGAATGCATATGCGTTATCATGGGTTAAAGCATGTTGTTGAACTAGTTTTCATGATTTTACTTATTTAATACTTTACTTGTTTAAATTCCTTTACTTATTTTATGCTTTCACTGATTAAATACATTGACTTGATACATGCTTTTACCTACTACATGCTTTTACTTGCTGCATGTCTTTGCTTGTTACATGCCATATTTGTCACATGTGTTTACTCGTTTCATACTTTATTCTTATTTGCTATATTTGATTGTATGGCTACTTGATCGTGTGCGTGTTATTGAACTTATTTGAGCCCTTTCCGTGATATACGTGTGAGACTAGATTTTGGATATTGGATTGCCTATTATTCCTTGTCAGTGTTAAACATTCCTTAATGAAATGGGTTTATATATTCTTTTTGTTATATTATTATGAACCTCACTATGGTTGAATGTCATGTTGGATGATTATATATGAATTGATATGTTGGTTCAGGTTGTCATCACAATAATATTATGATAAGGACCAGGTTGTCTGTTGTAGCAATAGTATGGCCATGGGATCGGGTTGCTCTTGCAATCATTTTTCTTTTGTTTGTGAGTTGTATCGAGTAGTGCGCCAGAACGTATGAATAATGAACTGTTGATGTTATTTGTGATATATCCTTTTTTTTGTGCTCTGTCTATGTTGATTGTGGATATTGATCTTTCCCATTGATTTGAGCTGTTGAAAAGAGTTTGGTTATGTGATTCGAGAAACATGGTTATTACTTTTGTTATTGGCTTTTTTACTTTTTTTTCCTTCTATTCATGTTATATGTATTGCTATTTCTGTGGCTCATTAAAAAACCAGTTTATATGGTAATCATCTTGTCATAGCCTCGTCACTACCTCGTCGAAGTTAGGCTCGATACTTATTGACTGTATTGGATTGGTTGTACTCATACTACACTTCTGCACTTCTTTTGCAAATTAGGACATTGGTATCACGGCGTCCTGACAGTTGCTTAGCCGTTACAGGCCCTAGAGTCATTTTCCATTATCTTCTTTACTATTCATTGTACCATACATTATTTTATTTCATGCGGATATTGTATTTAATATTCCTAGTAATTCATGTGCTCCATGGCATCAAATCTTGGAAGGTTGATTAGTCGGCGTTTGTTTCAAACTTATTATGTATCTTCTGAGTTATTTCTTATACTATTGTAATCAGATGTTAACTGTTAGTCTCTTTTCCTTATTTATTACTTAGTGTTGGCTTTACGATCACATTAGTTGAGATGTTTGCCCATGGCAGTAGAGTGGTGTGGATTGAGATTGTGAGTTTTTTTAATTAGTTTTTAATTATATATGACATTTATTTTTAAATTACGTGTGTCATTATTTGATTTGTTCATTTGACATGTTAGCAGAGAGTGTATTTAACACACGTGATCCGCCAGATTTTATTGTTCAAGAAACACACTTTTACTAACGAAAAATGTCCAACTAGTCAAAAATATAATTCAAATATCTAACTAACAATGGGTGTCAACTTTAAATGTCTATTAATGTATTTAACATAAATTTTATTTTGATGAAATTGCGTACGGGTAAAATCGAGGACAAAGTTTTCCCCGATTCCCCATTGAGAAAACGAAGGGGAAGCACAAATCGATGTGATTATAATCGAGGCGAGGAACCCCTTAGATCGAGACCCAGGAAGAATGAACAATGTATGTAAGATCGGACGCAGTAAAGCGATGTACCCCAGACCAAATATAGCTTTGGACCATGGGAGACATGGTGAACAGTTATGCATGACGGATAGGGGCGTAATATTCGCCCTCAACTGGATATTATGGTGCGAATCCCATTCAGTATCAATTACACATAAACAATTACCGGAATAAGAAGATTTTTACTTTTTTTATACCTGTACTAGGATTAAAATTCTCCTACTATATAATGGGAAAGCTTTTCTTTAGTCTAACACATTGCAACACGCAACTCAAAAGCAATAAAGGTATACTTTTGTCTTCTAGCTATTATTCAAGGCATTGCTTATTTGTTCTTTTCTTCAATCACGACCCAGCTTGTACCAAGGGTCCGATCGAGGAAGAGTCCCGCTGTTCAATCTAAGATCAGGCTTGGTCATTACATTACAATTGGTTTGATCATTTATTTTGTCTTTAATTCATCTATCTCTTGTTTTTAATTATTCGTATTGAATTAAGCCACGTATCCTTTAAACAACATACAAATTTAATTGTTACTCATTTCTTGGATAAACAGTTTGGCGCTCACCGTGGGGCTAAAGATAATAGTGGAGATTTGATACGCATCTCCATAATAGAACCTATTTTACGCTTGTTCTTTGAAATCTTAAATTTCAGGCTTGCCTAAGAATGTCAAACTCTCAGTCTGCTCATTTGACCGTTGACGCAGAGTCAGGACATCACGGCAAAAATAACAATGTGGTTCCCAGTAATGATATGATTCTTGGAGATCCCTAATAGTGTCCCAACCGCCAACCCGGTCGATGCTAATTCGCATGTGGTAATCAACATCAATTTTTCAACTGATCCCGAAAACAATTTTCGCGGGGGACTCTGAAGATGCAGGTGATGGGGTGAGCCTACGATTGATTTTCAAAATGTTGTAGACTCAACAAGCCGTAACAACACAACTGCAGAACCAAAGCCACGTCCCTAACAAGGCCGAGCCCAAACAATCAAGGGAAATTACTCAGAGAAATGAACAGGCTGCTGTGAGACCGGGTGAAGACGGCCCCAGAGAAACTTCAGAGGTAATGAAGATGCTCAAAGCATTAACAAAACGAGTAGAGTCAGGCGAGAAAAATATTGAAGCTAACGACAAGAAGGTGGTAACATACAACTTCAGGGTCGATCAGATTCCGGTGACGCCACCGATATTGAATGTACCGAATTCCAAAATAATTATCCAGAAGCCCTTTCCCTCGAGCGTGGCACCAAAGTCGATCCCGAAGGCATTTTGAAGTCCCAATATTCCTATGTATAATGGGACCACGTATCCAAATGAGCACGTAACCTCCTATACATGCACAGTCAACAGGAACAAATTGGAAGATGACGAAATCGAGTTGGTGTTGCTGAAAATGTTTGGGGAAACTCCGTCCAAGGGGGCAATGATATGGTATCACAACTTGCCTCTCAATTCCTCTGACTCATTTGCTATGCTCGCAAATACCTTCGTAAAGGCCCATGCCGGGGCCATCAAGGTCGAGACCATAAAGTGAGACCTTTTCAAGGTCAAAAAAGAGATAACGAGTTGCTCAGGGAGTTCGTGTCAAGATTCCAGATGGAACATATAGATCTACCATCGGTTGCGGCTGATTGGGCTGTTCAGACATTAACTTAGGGGCTCAACCCCCAATGTTTTGTAGCCCCTCAATAGATAAATCAAAATTTGGTGGAGTACCCAGCGGTAACCTGGGTCGACGTCTACAACAGGTACCAATCAAAGATCAGGGTCGAAGACGATCAACTCGAGGCTCCTTCTGGATTTGTTTACTCTATCTGAACCAATGATATATCTAATAGAGTCATTGACAGGAGCCAAGTTCGGTTCGATATCAATATCAACCATACAACGTGGATCGGAGGGGAAATGTTTCCAGGCATCACCCAACTAGGAACGAGAATATAACTGATCAAGGGCCGAGCGGCCGGGCCAGATGAGCAAGGGCAGTTTTGATAGATCGCTCGGGAGTAGGGAAGCACAAAGATTATCGAAATATAATTTCAACGTGGACGCTATAAGCATCTTGTAGGCCATAGGGCACATCAAAGAGACCAAGTGGCCCTGACCATTACAGTCTTCCCCTACCCAAAGAGATCTTAATTTGATGAGTAAGTATCACAGCACTCACGGTCAGAGGACCGAATATTGCCGATAATTAAGAGAAGAATTCGCTTGATGGTTCAACAATGGGCACCTCCTAGAATTCCTACGCGAGCGAGCCAAAAACCACTTCAGAATCAGAGACGCCAACAAACAGGTCAAACCAGAGGAGCCTTAGCACGTGATCAACATGATCATTGGGGGAGTCGAAGTCCCCCAAGGACAAATGACAAAATGCACTAAAGTGTCTATTACGAGGGGAAAATGCACTCGGGATTATGTTCCGGAGGGAGCTATCTTGTTCATCGATGAAGACGCAGAGGGCATCATACAGTCTCACAATGATGAACTGGTAATATCTGAACATATAAATAAATCTTGGCCTAAATGTGTGTTAATTGATCCAGGTAGCTCGGACAACATCATTAGATCAATGGTCATCGAGCAACTGGGGTTATAAGATCAAATCATATCGGCAGTCCCGATATTGAATAGATTAAATATGGCATGTGAGACCATGAAAGGATAGATAACGTTTCTAGTAAACACTACCGGGATAACCCAAGAAACGAAGTTCTACATGATCGAAGGGGATATGAGGTACAATGCTTTATTTGGAAGGTCGTGGGTCCACAACATGAGGGCGGTACCTTCAAACTTGCATAAGGCGCTAACATTTCCCACATCGAGGGGAGTCAAAACAGTCTATGGAGAACAGTAAGGGACAAGGGAAATGTTTGTTGTCCAAGAAGTGATCCCGATGCCTACGGTCTAAACATCGAGAAGTACAGAACCAACAAAAAAAGAAGAGACTAAATAGAAATCAATAATACCGGCCTCCGACGTCCGGAGAAATAGGAAAAACAAGGAGTGGATGATGAGGATGATTACAATGTCTCGAGATCATTGCTAAGCCCAATGAAACTGACACCACCGAATCAACGGTGGAGTAGTGGATAAAGTTAGTGTCACGCCCCAAACTCAGGGAGCGCGACCGGTGCTCAACCGAGAGAACCCGATCGAGCAAGCCTATTAGACTTACTTCTACCCAAACTCATCCATCAATAAAGAGGAGATGTACTCCATTAATCAATCACTGAAAAGATTTTATTAGCAACTTCCTTTTCATTTCTATTAGTAGCTTCATTCATAATTTCCAAAACATTACGAGTTTATAGCATTAATGAAAAATATAATTTCCAAGTACCAACATTTCTAGTTCAATTCCCAACATCAACCATAACCCACAACCTGTCTACGGAGCCTCTAAATACAATAGAAGAGTAATATGAAAATGCCGGCAATAAGGCCCCGGCTATAACTCAAAACAATGTACATGAGAAACAAAAGATACATGACCCCAAAATGAAGTGGGTCTCACCAAATCAGCTGAAAAGAGTGTACTGCTATCACTAATCAATGCCGCCTGCTAAAGAACCACCTGCATCCATTAAAGTTGCAGCGCCCCTGGCAAAAGGGACGTTAGTACTGTAGAATACACTAGTATGCATGGCTAAAAATCCTCTTTCAAAATGGAATGCCCATATAAGAAAATGCAACACATAGAAACAGCAAGTCACAATCAACAATATCTAAACGTCCAGTTAAAAGATAATAATTTTCAAAATACGAACTTCATATATAATTTTGGTTGGGAGATCATTAGTACTGATATACCATCGTCTTTGTTAGCACGGAGTCCGATCATGCCCGATCGGCTAGGCCATCTCCCTACGAACAATGTGGTTTGTCATGTGATGCGAAAGAAAGTTGTTACCAAGAGTAGTACCACCATATGCGCAATATGGCATCTGATTTCCACCCGATCAACTAGGCCGCGTTACCACATATGCCATGCGGGTTGACTTTTTTAATCCACAAAGGTTCTAACTTCATCTCAATTAAGGGGAATAATATCACAATCCACCCCTACACCGGCACGTGTAGTTTCAGGTGTGGGCCTTATGACCCACCCTTCATCGGTATTGCTAATGATGCTCCAAAAAAATAGTTTGGATTTGATTTCCAAACAGAAATATCATAAATACAATTTTACTCACCTCAACATCTTTCACATTGTATGAATTCTCATTAGTGTTTCCAGTCATTCACAAAGACAATATTTCCTTGGCTCATTAGGCCATTCACAAGATTCTTTATTCCTGGCACAATGGACGTATTTCATATTCCACACTTTCACCTCTATCAATTTCAAAGATCACCATCAAGTATCAACATATAGGATATTTTAAAAATCATATACTTCAAATCCATTTGAAATGGAAACTTCAAACGCAAACGGTTTCTTCCCAAAGAATGAAGCATACCAACCAACAACAGAAATACACATGAAAAATCATAAACAGTCAATACAATATTTACTCTTACCATACTCTCCCCCAGAAATGACAATGTACAATTTCAACACATGAGTATATAGAACTCGAATCACACTGGATGTATTTATAAATCAAAGCATTAGTTAAAGCAACCACTAATGGGCATGAATTTAGTACAAAAGCTTTTAGACAATTCTATCTTTCATTAAAACACGACTCAAAGCCATAACCTTTTAGTACGTAACCCACACTTTGAAACTTACAGAAAAATTATGGAATTCAATTCCAAGAGAGAAAGTTTTGCCAACATACCTCAATTGCGCTTCTTTAGACTCTACAATTTTCCGGAACCCTTAGCAACCTCAATCTATTTTAGCAATATACAAATTGAACCCAAAATTAGGAAAACGTTCATGGTTCTAGGTCTTTTCTTATTTTTCCCACACTCTTTATCACATGCATGCAAGATAAACAACCCTCACACCCATGGACCATCTTATTAATACCCCATTATAGCTATGTTTGAAATTAAGAGCTGGGGTGATGAAGTCTTACCTTTTTGGATGAAGAATTTGGTACTCTACTTAAATATTTCCAAGCTTTGAGTGATGGTTGAAGATTAATTGGTGGAAATTAGGCCCTCCCTCTAGAACCCTATATCTCTCACACTAGAAATATGATAAATGAGCTTCAAAATGGGCTAAATGGGTGTTTTAACGGAATGAAGGTCAGGTTTTAAATTAAGAAAATGGGTGCCCAACACAGGTCGCGGTCGCATATGAGACCGCATAATGGTTATGCGGTTCGCAAAGTGACCACAGAAATGGCCCTCAGGGGCCTGAACTTACAGCCCAGGTATGTGACCAGTATGCTGTCCGCATACTCATTCTGCTGTCGCATAATGCACCGCAGAACTCCCTCCGCAAAAACTCAAAAGGGATTATGCGATCGATATGCGGTCCGCATATCGATTATGCGATCGTATAATCGACCGCAAAACTAAACTCAAGTTGGCCAAACTTACTACTTTACTCTGCGGCCATTATGCGGTCCGTAAAGTGATTATGCGGCCGCATAATGGGGCGAAGAAATGTGTTCTTCTGTGAAACATTATCCTCTCAGTCCGTAGGGTACTGTTCAATCCAAAAAGTCCGAACCGCGGCGAGCGATCTTGGCACCATGAAAACTCGAGTTTTTGGTTTAAATTTTTACGGGTCCTTACATCCTCCCCCACTTAAGATCATTCGTCCTCGAATGACGATCAAGGTTCACTTAACACAATTTCAGTTGTACCACATAACATCAGCCCCAGATTTGCCTAACTTCCTAACTGTCTCAAAATTTTGCCAGAGTTTCCTTTGTATTTAGTCCTATTCACCTGACAGAGTAAAACCAAAACAATTCCTAACAACACATCCACAATTTGACAAAACATTACCATATATAACAACGTCACTAATCTCATCATTACATGCATTATACTATCAAGAGTGGTATCTGGACATGAGCTGCGCATATTTAAATCATAAGACACAGAAGTACCTTTCAAATCACAATCATTTAACTATACACTCAAGTGGTAACATTTTATTTCCTTAACACTTTTTCCCTTCTATGTGGTCTCCTCGACTTACAGACTTCGCTACAACACATTAACGGAGACAATCTCAACTCCCAGACTTTTCTAACAAGGATAGCAAATAGTTTCTCCTCATAATCCGATTATCTCTTATCTTCACCTTATTAGACATAGACAAATGAAACATCGGGTACACGGAGAACAATAATAGGGAAACATCATACTCATAGTTTAGCCTATTTCCTTTCAGAATTCAATAAGGCCTAATGTGACTTCACATACTTTACCTTTATTAACAATTCACATAGCATCCTTATGCAGAAAATATTGAGAATAACCCATTCACTTTCTTCAACTCTAAATCTCCACGCCGAACACCCAAACTAAACCTTTGGCAACCTCCAAGAATTTCTCTAAGATGTGCTAGCTTGACTATGACCATAAAATTTCCTATCCCATATATTTGATTACGGGATGATGCTTCTTGTTTGACATGCCTGAACCTACAATACTCGATAGATTTACTACAAATAAGAACAACAAGGTTTGAGATTCGCTGGAAATATTCAAGAATCCATTAACGTGCTGAGCACGGAATTTCAGGAGGTTATATCCTAAGATACATGAAGGTCACTACCAATAGCGCTGACATGGAGATTCGTTGTGGTGACACCATCGGTTCAACAAACGAGTCATAGAGTTGCCTAGTAGGCATAGATAATGTAGGGATCAGGTTCATGATTAGGAGATTTAAATAAATGAGTCATTTTAGACATGTGACATATGGGAGGCATGGTCTGGAGGATAAAGACATTAGCGTTAGTTATTCTTGGAATACTATGAGCCAGGAAAAGGACAACTATAGTTGTTTCATTCCATACATTCCTTGTTTGGAAATAGTAGGCCTCAAAGAGGAATAGCACTTATGTGACACCAGTCGACTCTTGGAATGTAGGGAAAATCACCAGTTTAACTCGAAATGAGAATATTCTAGCACCCTGAATATGATATGGGTTTCAAGATACAGAAAGTTGCATTACACTCTTAACAGTAACTAGCACAAGGAATCTATGCCACATGCTTACGAGGATGAAAAGAAGTTGAACACTTGTGAGATTATTATCATTCCCACAGCTTAACCTTAGCCAATATTTGATCCTATGTGAGAGGACTAGAGATACGACGAGTTTGTCTTTCAATTCAATATGCTCATCATAAGGTTGCTCAACTTTCAGTCTCACACAAGTGGAATCACGTAACTAGGACATCTTAATGTTGGATGAAATCATGTATTAATTAGAGAGAATGAACATTTTGCCGTGAGCTAGACATGTTTTTGCCATAACAACTCTCAAGCTTCCATTTCAGGCCAATTCACAGGCAACCACAATACTGGGAACAAGGTGAGTTACTCACTGAGGCATGATCTAGGTGGACATGAAAGTCATACTGAGATGGGTAAACAACAAGACCTCCATGTGATGAATTTGTGATAAATATCAAGTTTCTCAGAAACATTATGCGGATAAGTGGCCCCTTTCAATTCGCATGTACGCACATGATAGGTGCTAACAGTTAGATTAATCGAGCACCTACCGGTTCGAAAGGTATACTTGGGAACGGGGTTACCTCGAGCTCAGGCAAAAACCTATTGATTTTCTTAAAGCTAACGCCGACTGTTTTGCTTGGTCCCATCTAGATAGGACAGGGATCCCACCGGAGGTAACCAATAACAAGTTGAGTTTGTATCCGAAGTTCCATCGGGTTAAGAAGAAGAGAAGACCACAGTCCGAGATCAACCACGCTTTCATCAAGGATGAGGTATCGAAACTTCTAAAATTCGGTTCCATTAGGGATGTTAAATTCCCGGATTGGTTAGCTAACGTAGTAGTAGTAGTAGCTAAAAATGGAAAAATACTGAGGATGTGTGTAGATTATAAGGATCTGAACAAAGTATGTCCAAAGGATTCTTTCCCTTTGCCTAACATCGATTGAATGATCGACGCGGTGGCCGAGCATGAGATACTCAGCTTTCTCAAAGCCTACTCCATGTGAAACAAACTTCGAATGGACTCGGACAATCAAGAAAAGTCTTCTTTCATAATACATTTTGGCACCTACTGTTATAACGTAATGTCGTTTGGAGTAAAGGACACCGGTGTCACCTATCAACGTATAGTAAACCGAATATTCAAAGAAAAAATAGGTAAATCAATGGAAGTTTATATTGACGATATGTTGGTCATGTCCCTACGAGTAGAGGACCGTTTGAAGCATTTGCAGGAAACGTTCGACACATTAATGAAGTACAACATGATGCTAAACCCAGAGAAGTGTGCATTTGGGGTCGGTTCGGGTAAGTTTCTCAGGTTCATTGTATCTGACCGAGGGATAGAGATGAACCCCGAAAAAATAAAAGCCACATAGGACATCACCACAGTCGACAATGTTAGGGCGGTTCAAAGACTGACAGGGCGGTGTCACACCTCAACCTTGGGGAGCGCGATCGCTGCTCAACAGGGTTACCCCGGTCGAGCAAGCCTGTACAATGCCATATACCCAACTCACCCATGAATAAAAATAAGAATACATTTCATTTATTAGACATTAAGAGTTCAAGTGAATACACTAGTTCCTTTTCGTTAGTTACATCATTAATAAATCACCAAAACAATACACTATACATTCGTAGTAAAAAGTGGAATAGATGATACAATTACAACAAGTTTGATTCAATCTTCCCAAACAAGATGCAACCCCCACTATGTCTACGGAGCCTCTAAGAGGACCAAAAGAGTGCTAAGATGGTGCCATCAATAAGACTCCGGCTACACCTCAAAATACTATGTACAAAGGACAAGAGATACAAGACCCCAAAGTGAAGTGGGGCTCACCATGTCAGCTGAAAAGAGAGAGAGTATACTGCTATCACGAATGGACACCACCTGCTATGGAACCACCTGTATCCATTAAAGTTGTAGCACCCCCGGCAAACAAAGGACGTTAGTATATATGGAATAGTACTAGTATGTAAATCTAAACACCTTCTTAATAGAACGAGTAACAATAAACGGAAAAGGAAATATGAAATCAATAAGAGACTTAAATAGAAACAAAGTGTCATATTAGGGTAGAGGTAAATTTCAAGCAAGTACGATATTTTTAGGTTGGGAGACCTTTAGCACCGATATACCATCGTGTTTTAGCACGGAGTCTGATCTCTGCCCGATCGACTAAGCCGTCTCACCCCGAGTAATCCACTCACAATACCACTATGTGCGCCATATGGCATCCGATCTCAGCTCAATCGGTTAAGCCGTTTCACCACAATATCGTGTGGGTCGACATCACATTTTGCTAGCAATAATCTCATCCCATTCTAGGGGAAACATCTCAACACATCAATATCATCCCATATAAGGGGAAACAACCTAATCAAATTAACACGGGGAATTACCCCACATTCACTCCTACACCAACATGTGTAGTTTCGAGGTTAGCTTATTTTGACCTACCCTTCCTCGTTGACTAAACGATACTCCCAAAGAATTTATTGTTTAAAGGGATTTACCCCACATTTCACGTTCCTTTACCTATCATTCATTTCATTGGCACCAATAGTCATGACACAATATCTTTCTTGGCACGTTGGCCACACATCATATTTCATGCCCTTTTCATTCACTTTCAAATATCATCATGGATAATAAACAACAAGACTTTCAACACACTTTTAGGTAGTTTAGGGTCTTAGGCACATGTGATTTCCTAGACAATTTGACATGATAGTTTTCATTAGAATCACGTTTTTAAACCATAACATATTAGCACACAACCCATACTTAAACCACATTCTGAAACACTAACTCAATACAACAAGAACTTTGGAACATATATAGAACGCATATTTATTTGGACATAGGGCTTATTTGGATTAATCAATTTTTAATGAGAAGCACGTGACTTACATGGTCATTGTGGGGTTCAATTCTAAAAGAAGAGTTTAGCCAACATACCTCGCCCTGAGCTTTTAAATTACTACGAAGTTCCGGAATACTTATCCACTTCGATCTATTAAGAAATATAGTAAAATTGAACACAAATTAAGAAAAGGTTCATAGTTCCAGCTCACTCGAGCATTTTATCAAACACTATGTGTGCACTAAGGTTTCAAGGTCCTCCTATGGTGAATTCTTTCACCCACTACCCAAATTTTACTCAAAGGAGCTCAAAACTCTTCCCACTACACTTGATGGTACATGTACGTAAAATAAACAACTCCCACACACATGAATTCGCTTGGCTTATTACCTATTTTCAGTTAAAATCACGAAATTAAGGGCTATGGAGTAGAACACTTACCTCTAGGAATAAGACCTAGTGAATTCTTCTTGCAAAATATTCAACTTTGAGCAAGAACTAATGATTGATAAGCTTAGGAATCCCTCTCTCATTCTATGGCACTCCCTCTCTCTAGAAATATAAGTTTTAACCTTATAAAATGACCCCTAAGATTGTTTTATAAGAATGGGGTCGGGTTCAAAAAGTAGAAACAATGAAGCCCCGATGAACATCTCGAGTCGCATATGCGACCGCATAAAGCTTCTGCGGTCCGCATAATGGCCCTCAGGAACTGGGCATTTTCTGCTTCACTCTGTAACCGGTTTGCGGTCCGTGGACCTATACTGCAGTCGTATAATGCGGCTTAGAACATCCTCCGGAAAGTTTTAGGTGGGATTTGCGATGGATTGTGCGGCCCCCGAAATGCTTATGCAGACCTCATATTTGTCCTAAAATTAGCTCAGGTTTCTACTTCACTCCATGGTAGATCTGCAGACTGCAGATCGGTTATGCGAACACAGAATTGGCCACACAAACGCCCTGCACTTCTGAAAATTTTCTTCAACTCACCAACAATCATTAACACATAAGTCCACCTCGTCACCACGGAACCTCGTATTTTTGGTAAAATTTTACGGGGCCTTACAGGCGGATAGCTGTGCTGGGACGGTTCATCTCGAGATCATCAGATAAGAGCCATCAGTTCTTTTCACTAGTAAAAAAGAAGAATAAGTTTTCTTGGACTCCGGAATGCCAGCAAGCTTTGGAATAACTCAAGTGATACTTGTCGAGCCCCCTTTTGTTGCACTCTCCGAAGATAGACAAACAAATGTACCTTTACTTGGCACTTTCCGAGGTGGCGGTAAGTGGTGTTCTAGTCCGAGAAGAAGAAGGTACACAATTTCCTATTTATTATGTTAGTAGAATCCTAGGCGATGCCGAAACAAGGTATCCTCACCTAGAAAAGTTGGTGCTCGCCTTACTAAGCGCTTCCAGGAAATAAAAATGGTACTTTCAGTGCCACCCCATATATATCGTGACTTCTTACCCACTAAGGAATATCATGCATAAGCCCGAGCTCTTAGGTCGGCTGGCCAAATAGGCCGTACAATTCAGTGGGTACGATATTGAGTACAATCCCTGGACAGCCATAAAGTCTCAGATTTTGGCAGACTTTGCGGCCAACGTTACGTCGGCCTTGATACCCTAAGTTGAAAAGGAATTGCTGCTCACTTCGGGGGCTAATTTGGTGATCAGGACCCTATTCACAGACGGCGCCTCCAACGCGAAGGGGTTCGAGCTCGGTATCGTATTAAAATTGCCTGCGGGTAGTGTAATTAGACAGTCTATTAGAACTGTAAAATTGACTAACAATGAAGTCGAGTATGAAGCTATGATTGCAAGTGCAGAACTAGTTAAGAGCCTCGGGGCTGAAGTGACCGAAGCCAAATATGAATCCCTCCTCGTCGTAAATCAAGTCAACGAAACGTTCAAAGTAAAAGAGGAATGTATGTGGAGGTATTTGGACAAATTACAAGTAACTTTACTCCATTTCAAGGAATGGACTCTGCAACACGCACCTCAAGATCAAAATAGTGAGGCTGATGCGCTGGCCAACTTGGGGTCATCCGTCGATTCCGATGAATTCAACTCACGGGTAGTGGTGCAGCTGATGAACTCGGTGGTAGAAGAAGGGAACGCCGAAGTAAACTCGACAAGTTTAACTTGGGATTGGAGAAACAATTACATAGACAACTTGAAAACTGGAAAATTTCCATCGGATCCTAAGGAATAAAACACCCTGCACTAAAGCTGCTAGGTTCTATTTAGTCGAAGGAAAATTGTTTAGAAGGTCCTTATTCGGCCCACTGGACAAATGCTTAGGTCCTGGAGAAACCGAATACGCCAAGAGGGAAGTCCACAAGGGCAATTACGGGAACAATTCCGGCACAGAATCCTTGGTTCGGAAGCTGATCAGAGTGCAACTACTGGAATGAAAATGCAATGAATGCCAAAGAAATGCCTCGATGATTCATCATCTGGAAGAGCTGATCGAGATCGGTATCGTGTAATTAGACATACTTGGTTCTAGTATGCAACCAAAATGTCAAATGCCAAATCCATGGCCACGAGCTTGGAATTATTAGACGAAAGGCGGGAAGCCGCCCTGGTCTGATTTGCCGTCCAGAAGCAGCGAGTAAGGAGGTACTACAACCAAAGAGCCAACCGTCTACATTTTCAACTCATAAACTTGGTATTGAGAAACGTAACGCTACACACTAGGAACCAAAATGACGGGAAACTAGGCACGAATTGGGAAGGACCGAATAGAATTGTCGGAATAACTGGCAAAGGCTCATTAAACTCAAATCGGGAAATGGTGTACAATTACCAAACACCTGGAACGTGGCGTACTTAAACCGGTACTACTGCTAAGGTACGAACTCAACTACCTTTTAAATTTTGTTATATTACGCACTAACTTATGCAGGTACCCGACCAAAAGGAAATGTGACTATTAGGTTAGAAAGCACGTGTTGTACTCTTTTTCCCTTGAATCGATTTTGTCCCGCAGTGGGTTTTCGGCAAAGTTTCTAACGAAGAAAAAGTAAAATGTGTTACCTTAGTTTTGAAGACCACCCTTAAAGTATAATTGACGATCGTTTGCACCAAACTAACAGTATCCGATCCCTCACAAGTTCGACCTAAAATTGACCTTTGGTCCATTACCCCTAGATCAAGACCTTTTGAAAGAAAAAATTTTATATGTCAAAAGCCAATGATTGGTTGTTAGGATTCATTGTAAGGGTTAAACAGTTAAACGAATCGTGCCGACAACGGCTTATGCACCTCCGATTATGTACCTTACATATAAAACAATGAAAGAAATCTTTTCTTCCCTCATACTTTATTACTACACATTTTGCTTTATTGATGCTTCACAACGGATCCAAGATCCTAAAGCCCACGAGCAACGGCAACTTAGGGACTGTTGTCCGAAAAACAAATCGAACGGCTCAGGCTATTGAATCTCGGAGGCACCAAGCCTAGTAGGTAGTGCCTGATTATGAAAGGCTACGACCACCTTAAAACGGCTCGGAGACGTCCGAAATCCGTACTCATAAAGTAAGGCCCTTACGTATAATTAAAACACATTAAAGGTTTAGCCTCGGCAAAAACATTGTCATATATGAATAAAACATTTAAGCATCTTAAGGGATTTTAATTTTATCGGATGGTTCGAATCCACGAGAAATCCAGAGTTACCATTGAAAACGGGCCCCATTCGGACCTCCAAAAGAATGGATACTCTAGATTACGTTTAATTCTATGCTAAAGCATTAGGAACGATACACAAATGAAAGATTGCAAGTAGATGCTGAAAAGTAAAAATATGGTTTTACCAAAGGGAAAATTTCAAATATATTTCAAAACTTATTTATAGAGCCATGATAAAACGGCCTCAGAATAAACAAGAAAGAAAATATACAAAAGTAAAACAAAAAAGAACTAAGGCATCTTCGCCTGATCTTCATCGGAGCTCAACTCAGCACCAGACCCGTCGAAACCTTCGAAGTCTTTGGGACCTTCAGGCTCATAGAGTTCCTTTTCCTCGGCCTTGAACTTCTTGGATTCTTCGATCTCGGCCGATAGGTCTAGTCCTCGAGCATGAAACTCTTGGAGGGTCTCCCTCTAGGATAACCACTTTACATACTCGATCTTCGCCTTTAAGATGGCCTTGGTTATCTCCACATGAGCCTTATATTGGGCCAACATTTCCTCGACTTCGGAGGAATCAATCGAAGTTACCTCCAATTTGGACTTCAGCACAGTATATTCCTGCCCGAGGGCATCCCGTTCCATGACAACTGAATTCAGTTGTGCTTGGAGTTCATTATTTATCCTTGACCACTTGACAACCTTGTCTTTTTCCACCAGGAGCTGGTCCTTGACCGATGCCAGCTCCTCTTTTGTAGCCTCTTTTATCGAAGCCAGTAGGTACATCCTGCCCCTCAGCACCTCGGTCGTGGTGTTGACCTCATCTATCTCGACCTGAAGATGGTCAATCAAGTCTATCTTTTCTTTGACTTGCAAAGTTGCGTCGTTAGTCATCACAAGTAGATTCTTGTTTTAAGCCTCAAATATCATTACCTTTTCGACCAGATCGGCATGCTCCCGTTTCAAGGACGAGGCCTCCTTATGTGCCTTTTCTAGCTCGAGTCAGTGAATTAGGAGGTCCTTGAGAGCCTCGTCTTGTTATTCGTTGAGAGCTCTGTACATGTCCTTTTTCCTGACCTGCAAAACATTAAGGTCATTAAAACATGTTAAAACAAAGCAAAATTCGCAGAGGATACAAGGAGTAGACACTTTACCCGGTTCAATTCTTGTTGTGCCTCGTTGAAAAGACTCGATGTGCCTACTTCGTTCATCTTTAATTGGTCCTTCTCGGTTTCCAGGCAACGAAGATAGCTGGCCATACCAACCGGGGCGGACAGCGCCCGGGCATCCGCTGGGATAGTAAGAACGAATGTTATTTTACGATTGAGATCCAAAATCGGGGCAGGGAACTGCCTCACTAGCTTCGGGCTCGAGTTTGGCTCACCCGACCTCAATAGCACGTCCTTTTTTGGGACCTCCAGGTGACTAAGCCCGGAATAGTCCTCCAACGCGCTCATGTCCATGTCGTCGAAGAACATGTTGAGGGCATTATCTGTATCCCGTGCTGTATCGTTTGATTTGTTTTATCGGCTTGAGCATCTTCGAACAAGGACTCTGTGTAGGATGGCCTTTTTGTGATGTTAATCACACCATATATTTCCTTCGGGGTAGGAGCGGCTTCCCGGGAGGTCGTGGCCTCCAATTCTCCTTTTTGTTCCCGAGCTAGAGGTAAATCGACCTCTTGGTCACCTTCTCCGGTTTCCACATGCTCTCCCTCGTCGATAGTCGATCCATGAGCAATAAACTCAAGATCGTCTTCTAAGGGTAATCCCTGATTCAAAAGATAGAATCGGGGTCCGGTATCCTGAATTTGTTGTTCTTTTCATTTTTTTTCTAGACCCGGACACTTTTGGATTTCCACTTTTTCTTCTTTTTCTCCTTCTTTTCGGCAACTCTGAGCTGTTCCGAAATGGAGGGTTCAGCAAGCGAGGACTAGGCCTTGTCCTCATCTAATGGACGAAGCTTGGTGGTTTTGGGCAAACCTGTGAAAGGGAAAATGACTTAGAAAAAATAAAAGTTATGAAAATATAATTATTCGGGCAGAAGACTCACAATGGGAACAAGCCTCCCACTTGCCCTTTGAGAGCTTGCGCCATTTGCGCTAGAAGTAGGAAATTTGTTTGCAAATCCCCTCGATGCACTCCTTGAAGCGAGAAACTGCATTAGGAACTTGTCGTCCGCTGCACAACGGTATACACATACAATTAGAAAAAGAACAAAAGGAAATAGCAAACACCCGAGAAGGAGAAGACTAACGGGATGAGTTTCACTTTACAGGAAATGGTAGAAATTTGGGGGGAATGAGTTCTTCGGTTTTAAACCAAACGAACCTCGCCTGCCAACCTCGATCTCGATCTTCATCAATGCTCGATAATGGAATTTTACTTGCTCGACGAACGAGCTTGATCAGCCCCCTCGGATGATTCGGGGATTGTAGAGATGAAGGTGGTGGTCGAGGGTGAATCGAGGCACTTCGGTGTTATTTACGAAGAGGAGAAGGAGCATTACAATCCTCAAAAAGGATGGGTGAATCTTCCTAAGGCAGACCTCGTACCTTTTGTGGAAGCTGGGGATTATAGGCTCTACCGGAGCGAGCATGAAGGGGTAAGTGTAAACACTCAGATACCCCTCCACGTGAGTGGTGATGTCCTTGTTAGGCACAGGAATGACCACTATTTTGCCCTCCCAGTTGCAGTCCACCCGAATTGTGGGGAGAATGTCCTCGGTAATGGAGCATATGTACCTCCACACTCCCTCGCCTCAGTCTTGTTGACTGGAGGCCTTCTCGACTTAGAAGTCATTTTCAATGGAGTAGCCCCCAGGAATGAAACTCTTCAAGGGAGGCTCCGGTACCACCTCAAGAATGGCTACCTCAGCATCCGTGGATGGGTTTTGAAGTTGAAGGGACGGTTTGCCAAGGCAAAGATAAGGAAGTTTTTGCTATCAGATTCTGGAAAATATGAAGGTTTCAAGAAAAATATGAAGTTTAGAAGATGAGGATGAAGATTTGAATATGGGGATGAAGATATGAAGGTCTAGTTTGAAACTTTAAAGAAGAGGTTAGAGTTAAGTGGAGAATTCGAGGGTAAATCAAAGTGCTCTGGAATCCGAAAGTGAAAAAGTGAAAAAGGGGTCAGAGCTTTTATTGAAGATGGATAATCAATGCGTGACGTTTCGCATCCGGGGACAGTCAACCGGCAGCTGACAGGTATCCGAAGTTAGAATAACACGACTAATGGGACGTTTTGCTGACCCATCAACTCGGTTGTAACATACAAAGGAAGGAACCGATTTAATTTATTGCTTCCTGTCGCTTCTATAAATCACTCTCCAGAAATCGAGGGGACTATCTATGTACGGATAAAATCAGGGGCAAAGTTTTCTCCGATTCAACGATGAGAAAACGAAGGGGAAGAACGGATCGACGTGATTATAATCGAGGCCAGGAACCCCTCAGATCAAGACCCGAAAAGAATGAATGATGTATCTGAGATCGGACAAGGTAAAGTGACGCACCCCGAACCAAGTATAGCTTCTGGACCTTGGGAGACGCGGTGAAAGGTTATGCACGACGGATAGGGGGCCATAATATTAAGGTACGAATCCCGTACAGTATCAATTAAGAATCAACAATTACCGGATGAAGAAGATTTTTACCTTTTTTTAGACTTGTACTAGGACTAAAAGTTTCCTACTATATAAAAGGAAAGATTTTCTTTAGTCTCACAAATTGTAGCACGCCATTCAAAGCAATAAAAATTTACTTTTGTCTTCTAGCTATTGCTGAAGGCATTATATATTTGTTCTTTTCTTCATTCACGACTGAGCCTGTACCGAGGGTCCAATCGAGGACGAGTTCCACTCTTCAATCTAAGATCATGCTTGGTCATTACATTACAATTAGTTCAATCGTTTATTTTGTCTTTAATTCATCTATCTGTTATTCTTAATTATTCGTATTGAATTAAGCCATGTATCCTTTAAATCGCGTACAAATTTAATTGTTACTCATTTATTGGGTAAACAAAAATATTTTTCTTCCGGTGTAAGATCAAGAAGTTGATAACTTTATCGAGAAAGGGACATGTGGAGCCGGTCTTATTTTCATAGTGACGTGCTTCTATTAGCTTACATCATCAATTCATAATTTTAAGTGTTTCATAGGGCCTCGAAGTTTGCAACATTTTTACCAAATAGAATAAGAAATTGGGGTACATAAGAGAAGTACAAAAATTTATGACCCTACATTCTTTTATACCAGAGAAATTTATTTTTATACGTAAGAAATCTATTTTTTACACATTAAAATATAAAAATATCATTTTTTAATTTTAAAATTGTAACATTTCCTCCCAAAAAGACACAAATAAAGCGCAAATGCGGAAGCGCATTGGAACTACTTGCCCTTTCTGTTTGGACAGCTGCTTTAATGATAGTTATAATGACAACTCTCCCCCTTCGTCCCTTTTAATAGTAGTAACGTGCTGTATACGGTTAAAACCAGGTCCACCCGAGTTTACTATTTGACCAAGACCGGGGGTTTGCATCGAAGGACGGTCTCATAACGGAATAGGTCATATCACGAGAGTAAGGTATCGAGCTCAGAACGGAGGTACCTGTCGAGATCGAGGCTATTAGCGATCGAAGCAAAATGAGAGAGACATCGAGCAAGATCAGAGATAGCATAATAACATAAAAGCAAGATATCTACGGCTGACAGAGGATCATGGCGTAAATCTCGGTGCCTGATCGAGGATCATGGAGTAAATTTCGAAACGGATCAAACCAGAAACGATTAATTAGATAATCATGGGGTTTCTTTCTATAATTAGAATTGTACCATAAGTGAAACTTCTCTACTATATAAAAGGGGGTTATAATCATTTGTAGGACACGGTGGACAGACACAAAAAGCAATATAATTCTCTTTATTGTTCTCACCATTGTTATTCAGCTTGCTATACTTTCATAGTTCTTACACCAACCAGTTCGAGGGTGTCCAAACTCGAGGGCTGAGTTGCATTCTAACAATGGTTTGCTTTACATTATTGTTAATTTCTATTACTCATCCTCACATTTATCAATTGGTATTAGGTGAAATCACGTGTCCTTAGAACCATATTATAAGTTTAATTGTTATCCAATTTTAAGGGTAAACAGTTTGGCGCCCACTGTGGGGCCAAGGATAATAGTGATTGCTTAATACTAATTCCAATAACACACATTGCTTTACACTTGTTCTCATAAGAATCTTTTTTTTCAGGACAAACATGTGAAACTCACAAGCAGCACCTACACATGGTGACAATAGCCTTAGATTTCACGGGGAAAACAACAACATAGCCGCCCCAGGAATCGAGGTGCCTCAGGCCGACCTCGAGGGAGCACCAATTGCGAATCCCATCAATGTCAGTTCATATGTCGCCCTAAATGGAAATTTGAGCTTTGAGCCCGAAGGCAGTATACACAGGGAAGTTCGATCAGGTGGTCGAGGTACGCGGGGTAGAGAAGATGGTGGAGTTAGCCTCCAATTGATATTCGAAATGTTACAGGCTCGACAGGCCGCTAAAGCACTGCTACAAAATCAACACCGAACACAGAGTATGATCGAACTAGAAGTCGTTCAAAGGGTCGAGCCTGTGCCGGAAAGGTCGAATACCAATTAATCGAGGACTGACCCCGCCATTATGAAAATATTCGAGGAGCTCACTAAATGGATTGAATCGGGAGAAAAGAAAATCGAGGCAAATGACAAGAAAGTAGAGACATACAACTCTCAATTTGACCAAATACTGGGGGCGCCGCCGATTCTAAAAGGATTGGATTCTAAGAGGTTTATACAAAAGCCTTTCCCTCCAAGTGTGGAACCAAAACCCATTCCGAAGAAATTCCGAATGCCATAAATTCCTAAGTACAATGGGACCACTGACCCTAATGAGCATGTAACTTCTTACACATGTGCAATAAAGGGAAATGACTTAGAAGACGATGAGATTGAATCTGTTCTACAGAAGAAATTTGAAGAAGCTTTGTCGAAAGGAGCAATGATATGGTACCACATTTTGCCGCCTAATTCCATCGATTCCTTCGCCATGATTGCAGACTCCTTCGTAAAGGCATATGCCGGAGAAATAAAGGTTGTGACTAGAAAATCATACCTCTTCAAGGTAAAACAAAAAAGACAACGAAATATTGAGTGAATTCGTATCTCGGTTTCAGATGGAATGCATGGAACTACCATCGGTCACAGATGATTGGGCTGTTCAGGCCTTTACTCAAGGTTTGAACGAACGAAGTTCAGTGGAATCACGACAGCTAAAGCAGAATTTAATTGAATATCCAGCGGTAACCTGGGCCGACATACATAATCGGCACCAGTCGAAGATTAGGGTCGAGGACGATAAATTCGGGACCCCTTCCAATTTCTCTTATCCAAACAGGCTCGTCGGCATAACTCAAAGGGACATCTACAGAGAAACCCGGTCGAGTAGAGATCGGTATCTACCATACAACACAAATCATAGAAACATCGGCCCAGGCACTATCCCATCCGAAATGATCGAAGACCAAGCTCTCGAGGACTTATGAGCAAAAATGGCTTTGATAAATATGCCAATCCCAGATAAGCACCACGATTGTCAGAATACAACTTCAGCATCGACGTATCAGGTATTGAGTCATCCATTGGGAGAATCAAAGATACTAGATGGCCCAGACCCCTACAAATTGATCCATCCCAAACGAACCCCAATCAAACATGCAAATACCATGGTACACGTGGTCATTAAATTGAAGACTGCAGACAACTAAGGAAGGAGGTGGCCCGTCTATTCAACGAGGGTCATCTTCGAGTATTCTTGAGCAACCGAGCTAAAAACCATTTCAGAGACAGAGACACAAATAGGAAAAATGATGAGGAAGAACCACAACACGTGATTCACATGATCGTTGGTGGGGTCGATATTCCACAAGGACACATGTTCAAATGCACTAAAGTATCAATCACCAGAGAAAAATAAACTCGAGACTATGTACTAAAAGGCGCTTTATCATTCAATGATGAGGAAGTAAAAGGGATCTCACAACCCCACAATGATGCTTTGGTAATCTCTATCCTTATGAGTAAAATTCGGGTTAAACATGATTTAATTGATCCAGGAAGTTCGGCCAATATTATTCGATTGAGGGTCGTGGAGCAGCTCGGCCTACAAGATCAGATCGTACCCGCAGCTCGGATTCTCAATGGCTTTAACATGGCAAGTGAAACAACTAAAGGTGAAATTATCCTACCAGTAAATGTAGCCGAAATTATTCAAGAAACAAAGTTCCATATGATCTAAGGCGATATGAGATACAACGCACTGCTCGAAAGACCCTGGATTCACAATATGTGGGCGGTCCCCTCAATCCTTCACCAAATGCTGAAGTTCCCAACACCGGACAGAGTAAAAATGGTGTATGGGGAACAACACGCTGCCAAAGAGATGTTAGCAGTCGACGAAGTGATACTGGTATTGGCACTTTCATCAACAAAAGGATCGGAGTCCAAAGGAAAACAGGAAGCTAAATAGCAACCACAACTACTAGCCTTGACTCAATCGGAGAAGCAGGGAACGGATAAGGACAATGACTGTTTGATCCCTCGATCCTTCATAATCTCCAAGGATTCTGACGCCTCCGATCGAAAGGTATACTTGGGTACGGGGTTAGCCCCCGAGCTTTAGATATAATAGGGATCCCGCCAGAAATTGCTACACATTGACTGAGCTTGGACCCGAAGTTCCACCCAGTAAAATAAAAGAGAAGACCCCAGTCCGAGGTACAACATGCATTCATCAAGGACGAGGTAACCAAACTTCTCAAAATAGGATCCATTCTGGAGGTAAAATATCCCAAATGGTTAGCAAACGTAGTCGTAGTCCCTAAAAATGGAAATAAACTTAGAATGTACGTAGACTATAAAGATTTAAACAAAGCATGTCCTAAAGACTCTTTTCCTCTGTTGAATATCGATCGCATGATCCATGCCACGGCCTGCCATGAGATTTTTAGGTTTCTAGATCCCTACTTCGGGTACAATCAAATACAAATAAACACGGAAGATCAGGAAAAGACTTCGTTCATCAATAAGCACGACACCTATTGTTATAATGTAATGTTGTTTGGACTAAAAAATGCTGGTGCCACTTATCAACTCTTAGTAAATCGAATGTTCGAAGAACAAATAGGTAAGTCAATGGACATTTATATTGATGATATTCTAGTTATGTCCCTGCGAGCAGAGGACCATTTAACACATTTACAGGAGGCCTTCGATATACTAAGGGAATACAACATGAAACTCAACCCGAAAAAATGTGCATTTGGGGTCGGCTCGAGCAAATTCCTCGGCTGTATGGTATCAAATCGGGGTATCGAAATCAATCCCGATAAGATCAAGGCGATCGAAGACATCACAGTCATGGATAATGTTATGGCCGTACAAATATTAACATGGCGCATAGCCGCCCTAGGTCGATACATCTTGAGCTCTTCAGATAGAAGTCAAAGGTTTTTCTCACTGCTCAAAAAGAACAATAATTTTGCATGGACCCCGGAATGCCAACAAGCATTGAAAGAACTAAAGTGGTACCTCTCGAGCCCGCCACTGCTTCATACTCTGAAAGTGGACGAGCAACTATACTTGTACTTAGCAGTCTCGGAAATTGCGTTAAGCAGGGTTTTAGTTCGAGAAGAGCAAGGTACATAATTTCCTGTTTATTATGTTAGTCGAACTCTAGGTGAGGCCGAGACCCGGTACCCATATTTAAAACCATATTTACAGTGTCACCCGATCTGCGTGGTGACTACTTATCCTCTTCGCAATATTTTGCATAAGCCCAAACCTTCGGGCCGATTAGCCAAATGGGCCGTCGAGATCAGTGGGTACGATATCAAGTATCGACCCCGAATGGCTATCAAGTCTCAAAACTTACGGACTTCGTGGCCAACTTTATGCTAGCCCTCGTACCCTTGGTCGAAAAGGAACTATTAATAAAGTCGAGTACATCATTGCGGGTGTGGACCCTCTTCACAAACGGTGCTTTAAATGTGAAGGGGTCCGGGTTATGCATCGTTTTGAAGCCACCCATGGGTAACAAGCTATCAAAACTGCCAAGTTAAATAACAGTGAGGCTGAATATGAGGCCATGATTGCAGGTCTCGAGCTAGCTAAAGGTTTGGGAGAATAAGTCATCGAGGCCAAATGTGACTCATTGCTTGTGGTAAACCAAGTCAACAGAACCTTCGAGGTTCGAAAAGATTAAATACAGAGATACTTGGACAAACTACTACTGACTCTGCATCGGTTTAAAGAGTGGACTCTATAGCATGTTCCTCGAGAATAAAACAGTGAGGTCGATGCCCTCGCAAATTTAGAGTCATCAGTCGAAGACGACGGGATCAGCTCGGAGACTGTCGTACAACTTTCAAGGTCATTAATCGAAGAAGGCCATGCCGAAATCAACTCTACAAGCCTGACATAGGATTGGAGGAGCAAATATATCGAATACCTAAAGAACGGGAAGCTTCCATCAGACCCTAGGGAGTCGAGGGCTCTACGTACAAAGGCCGCACAATTCACATTGGCCAAAGACGGAAAGTTCTATAGAAGGATGTTCGATGGACCATTGGCAATATGTTTGGGACCAGGAGATACCGACTACGTCCTAGGAGAAATCCTAGAGAGCACTTGCGCAAATCATTCTGGTGCTGAATCATTGGTTCACAAAGTCATCAGAGCAGGATAATATTGGGCAAGTACGGAAAAAGATACAAAAGAATTTATTCGAAAGTGCGACAAATGTCAAAGGTATGCGCCGATGATTTACCAACCCGGAGAGCAACTCCACTGCGTCTTATTCCCATGGCCATTCATGAAGTGGGGAATGGATATCATCGGCCCTCTACCATCGGCCCCAGGTAAAGATAAAGTTATTTTGTTTATGACTGACTATTTGTCTAAGTGGGTTGAAGCGCAGGCTTTCGAGAAAATTAGAGAGAAAGAAGTCATAGACTTTATCTGGGACCACATTATATGTCGAGTCGGGATGCCTGCCGAGATCATATACGATAATGGAAAGCAATTCGTCGACAACAAAGTGACAAAATTTCTCGAAGATCACAAAATCAAAAGAATCCTGTCGATGCCATATCATCCTAGTGGGAACGGACAGGCCGAATCGACAAACACAAACATCATTCAAAATATAAAGAAAAGATTGAACGACGCTAAGGGAAAATAGAGAGAAATATTTTCCGAAGTCATTTGGGCGTATCGAACGACGTCAAAATCCAGTACGGGGGCAACACCGTTTTCTTTAGTATGTGGCATTGAGGCTCTGATCCCGGTTGAAGTCGGAGAACCTAGCGTCAGGTTTTGATATGCAACGGAAGAGTCAAATCACAAGGCTATGAATACAAGCCTTGAATTGCTAGATGAAAAACAGGAAGCCGCCCTTGTTCGAATGGCCGCACTGAAATAGCGGATAGAAAGGTACTACAATCAAAGAGCCAGTCTTCGACATTTCAAAATCGGAGACTTGGTTCTGAGGAAGGTCACCCTCAATAATCGAGACCCAAACAAAGGAAAACTTGGCCCGAACTGGGAGGGACCATACCAGGTCCTCGATATCATCTAGAAATAGATCCTACAAACTTGGCATGGTGAACAACGAACAATTACCAAACAATTGGAACATATCACTCAAACGATATTACTTCTAAGGTACGACCTTCTCCATTTTCATTTATATTTTAGACTAACCATTTGCAGGTGTTTAATCGAAGACATCAAAGGATTCTTCAAACGTGGAATCCTTAGGTGTGAAAGCACGTGTTGCACTCTTTTTCCCTTAGACCGGTTTTTGTCCCAAATGAGTTTTTACGGTGAGGGTTTTAACGAGGCAACCATTGTTCGTGCTACCTTAGAGCAATTCAACAATGCACGAGGCTCATTTACAATCAACCTCGAATCATGGGGGGCATCACCTTCGGATAGTTACAAGGAAAATACTTCGTGCCGACATGGTCTCGATAGGTAAATTTTTTAGAAGACCAAACAGTCAAATGAACCATGTCCATGTAGATTACTCGAACCCTAATGGCAAAACATGTACGCATGAATGATCTATTGAAAGAAGTATTTTTCCTTACCAGATGCTCCATGCTTTAGAAAAAAATATACTTTACAATTTTATATTTATGATCTATTGTGGAAACTAGCTTAAGGTCCGAGCACAACTGAAGTTCAAATAATTTACCCGATACTCGAGGACTGCCGTCCAAAAAATTAACATCATTGAATTACTAAACCTCGAAATCGTAATACCTTAAAAAGGCAATCCTCGATTTTATAGGCCACGACCGCCCCACTCAGGGACTGATACTTCAAACACGTTCGAAGTATAAAAGTGTAACAAGCCCAAAAGGTGAATCCCAAGTTAAAGGCTATGACCAAATTAGCACGGTTCGGAGACGTCCGATTTTCGTTATTAAACAAGCCTTCTAATATTTTCACCAACCGGTTAAAAAGGCTACCCTCGGCTATGTTTCTAAGGGTCTTGATAATATGGACCCTCGAAAACCCTAATGGGTACAAAGTCGTTCGAACTCTCGAACCAATTCTTTATTTTATGCTAAAGCATTACGAAACAAAGGGTCTCGATAATATCGACCCTTGAAAATTCTAATGAGTACGAAACCGTTCAAACTCTTGAGAAAATCCTTTATTTCATGCTAAGGCACAATAGAATTTACATTATTAAACAATGAACTTTTCAAGCCGAAAAGGGGGAGAGAGCCATTCTCTTTGCTATGGCCGTATTGGCCTAATTCGAGAGCCTAAAGAGCCAGTTTATTTTTGAGAAATCATCCTCACTCAATTAAAACCTAAGGGTCACCCCACTCCGAGTTTGAGCAACTACTCACTCGATTATAAAAACTACACTAGTTCACCTTCGATCAAATTGCCTAAACCTCGAACTTATGAAATAAAGACAAGTCGGAAAGGAAAGAGATTTTTATATATATGAGAATATTTACAAGGTCCGATCAGGATCCTATACAAAAGATCAAACGTGAAAAATCCTAAGGTTCCTGATCTTCTCCGGGGGCAGCTTCTTCCCCATCGAGGTCCTCCCCATTCTCAGACCCGCTCTTGCTGCCATTATCATCATCTTCATTGGAAGTGGCCAACGCTCCAGCTTCGGCTTCATGCTCTCTAGCATTTACTATCTCGTTGGTAAAATCGAAACCTCGAGCGTGGATTTCCTAGAGGGTATTCCTCTGAGATTAGCATTTGGAAAGTTCGGCAATCCAATATGCTCGAGTTTGAGCGGTCTCAGCTGCCTGTCTTGCTTGCACTTGAGCGGCTTAAGCATCGGCCCGATAGACGGCCACGATCGCATCTACCTTGGCCTTTGACTTTTCGGCTTCAGATTTGGCCTTGGCAAGTTTGGAAGCCAACCGATCCTCGAGCTCGTCTATTTTCCTTGCTTGAGTCAAGCTCTTCTCCTTCATACCTTGATGCTGACTTTTGACTGATGATAATTGGGCTCGAGCAGTCTCTTTTTCTGCAGCAAAGCGGTCCATATATTCTTTCCACCCCAAGGACTCCGCCTTTATCGTATCTACCTCCTCGCGGAACTGCTCGTTCCTCTCGATATTTTGCTGCAACTGTGAAATTGAAATGTTAGCCACCGTTCTCGAATCCAGCCCATGAGCTTTTAAAAATTTTATTACCTACTAGATCAGGTCGGTCTGATCTTTGTGAGCCGTGGCCAACTCGGCTTGGAGGCCCTTGATCTGTTCTTTTTTTTGCTACACGAGAATGTTGAGGGCATTCCTCTCATTGGTAAGCCTTTGAATGTCGGCCTCATACCGACTCAGCTTGGCTCGAGACCGAGAAAATGCTTCCCGATGAAGCGCTCAGGCCTATGCTGAAAAACAAAAAGTAAGAAAGAGAAAAATAAACCTAAAGGTAATATCAACAAGGGGAGATAAGGTTTACTCTATTTAGAATTTGCTGCACTTCATTGAAAAGGATCGATGCCTCGCCCGAGTCCTTCCTCGAGACTACCAAGTCACTCAGGCCGGTAGCATCTTCAACCCCATTAAAGTGATCCTCCCTTCTGTGGGATCCTTCGATGGAGAGGGTCTTCAAGGCCCGAGCCTCTTGAATCATCTCCTCAGAAAACGAGGAGAGCAGCGGGGAGCTTCCAATTTCTATTGCCCCGAGTGGATCACTCGGGGCATTCTCCTCATCTCGAGGAACCTCGATAGTCATACCCATCATTGTCTCAGTGTGGTGGGAAGCATCTTCGATCTTCGATGACTCGGGGACTTTGCCCAAGTCATTCCTCGAGACCCCATCATCTCGAGACGGAGTATCTGCAGACTTCACCGATTCAGTGGCCTTTGGGGCCTCGGTGCTCATTCCCGCTCCGGCCACTAGCCCGGAGTCATCTTCTTCCTCCTCTTCATCCTTCTCCCTTAGACGCCGAATAGACTCTTCAGTCAGGAGGATGATGTTCTTTCTCGGCTTACGAGCCGCCTTTTTCTTAGGTTTTAGATCCTCGGAGGGTGAGGTCATTTTTCTATTTTTGTCCTTTGCCGGTTTCGGTGCTGGGATCGAAGTCTCTTCCTCAACGATAGGGGCATCATAACAGCATCTTTGCCAAGGCCTAAATGAAAAGAAATTAAGTGAGAAATGCCTTGACAGAACCATCAAAGACATGGAAAAGGGGCTTACTATGAGTTTTTTCCTCCCATCGGCCCTTTGATAAATCACGCCACGAGCGCTCAGCGTACGTAGAGGTCAAGGCCAGGTTCCGAACCCAGATTTTGAGGTTAGGAATTATACCGGGCATCTAAGCAACTGCTACATCACGGAAAGGGATATCGATAAGAAGAAGTAAAGGGGAAAGATAATAAATAAGAACTAACAATGGGATTGTACCTACGCTTCATATTCCATTTCTCAGGAAATGGCATCTTCTCGGCCGAGATTAGGTCGGAAGTCCTCACCCGAATGAACCGGCCCATCCAGCCTCAGTTATTGTCCTCGTCTATGCTCGAGAAAAATACTTTGGTGGCGCGACGTTGGAGTTTTATTAACCCACCTCGATAGAGGCGAGGGCTGTATAGCCTGAAGAGGTAGTCGAGGGTGAAAGGCATCCCCTTGACTTTGCTCATGAAGAATCGGAGTAGAATGACAATTCGCCAAAAAGAAGTATGGATTTGTCCTAGGGTAATGTCTTATTCCGGGGTCGGGATCACTACTTCTTTGCCTTTCCAGTTGCAGTCTTTCCTTACCTGCTTAAGGTATCCTTCGGTTATCGAGCATATATACCTCGACACTGGCTCATATCGACCAGGAATCGACGAGGCTTTATCGGTCTTGAAGTCAGAAGTGAGAACACACCCCCCGGGAATACGCTCTTCAGGTTGTGGTTCCACCGGTGTTTTGTCATCGGCCGGCCGCGATGAAGAAGCATTTTCCTGTTGAGCAACAAGTTTTGATGTTTTTGCCATTTTTGTATGGGTTTGAAGTTAACAATAGATAGAGATAATAAGATTAGGTGTTTTGAGAAGATGGTAGCAGTTAAAATCGTAGGTTTGCAAATGAAGAAGTTAGAAGATATAAAAAGATTTGGAGATTAGAAATCTGAAAGTAAAAGTTTGAAATGGTAGAGAGAGGGGCTATTTATAAATTTCACAACCACGGTTCAATATTGGCGATGGCCGACCATCGACTGACGCGCATTTAATGCCTTAGTAACTGTATAGACGTGATGTTTCAGTCAGTTCCGTTGCTTACGTCACAAGGATGATGTCATGACAGGTCGAGGTAGAAAATAGAAGGCTCAATTCGTTTCTTATCATTACACTCGAAAACAATGAGGGGACTATCTATATACGGTTAAAACCAGACCCACTTGATTTTACTTTTGACCAAGACCATGGATTTGCATCGAAGGACAGTCTTGTAACGGAACAAGACATATCACGAGGGTAAGGTACCGAGCTCAGAACCGAGGTACCTATCGAGATCGAGGCTAGTAGTGATCGAAGCCAAATGAGATATACATCGAGCAAGATCGTAGATAGCATAATAATAGAAAGGCAAGATATCCGTGGCTGACCAAGGATCATGGCGTAAATCTCGGTGACTGGTCGAGGATCATGGCATAAACTACGGAACGGATCAAATCAGAAACGGTTAATTAGCTAATCATGGGGTTTCTTTCTGTAATTAGAATTGTACCATAAGTGAAACTCCTCTATTATATAAAAGGGGGTTCTAATCATTTGTTGGACACGGTTGACAGACACAAAAAGTAATATAATTCTCTTTATTGTTCTCACCATTGTAATTCAGCTTGCTATACTTTTATAGTTCTTGCACCAACCAGTTCGAGGGTGTCCAAACTCGAGATCAGAGTTTCATTCTAACACTGGTTTGCTTTACTTTATTGTTAATTTCTATTACTCATCCTCACATTTATCAATTGGTATTAGGTGGAATCACGTGTCCTTAGAACCATATTATAAGTTTAATTGTTATCCAATTTTAAGGGTAAACACATGTACTGCCGCTTTTTGCTTTTTTCTTGAATCATTCTTTCAACCAACCTCATAACCACAAAAATGCGAGTTTGATGGTGGTTAGTTAGGGAGCAGAACGTGCAAATATGAACAATATTAATCTAAATTCAAAGGAGAGGAAACCACCATGCATTGAGGTAATACAACTGCTACTACATAGAGAAACATCATTCCCTATTGTGCAATGCAAATTCAATCACGAGAAATCGAAGATGGCAGATGGAATTATGTACAAATTGCCCAAAGATGTGGTGATCTATATAATTTTGAAGCTTAGAATAAAATCTCTCTTGCGATTCAAATGTGTCTCTAAATCATGGTACGCTCTCCTGCAATCATCGGCATTCATCACTCTTCATCTCAATCGTACCACCACTGCCAACAATGAAATCATTCTCTTCAAGCGCTCCTTTAAACAAGAAGCCAACCAATTTAGAAGTATCATGTCTTTCCTCTCTAGTAGTCATGACAATGATAACTTTTACCATGTTTCTTTAGATCTAGATGTTCCATATTTGACTACCACTACTTCTTGTGTTTTTCACAGATTTATGGGCCCTTGTCGTGGTCTAATTGTTTTAACGGATAAGGTAACTACAGTATTATTTAATCCAGCTACTAGAAATTATAGGCTACTCAAACCTAGCCCTTTTGGTAGTCCACTGGGTTTCCATCGTTCCATTAACGGTCTTGCTTTTGGTTTTGACAAGACTGCAAATGAGTACAAGATTGTTAGGCTTGCAGAAGTTCGTGGGGAACCTCCTTTCTATTGCTTTACTACGAGAGACTGGAGAGTAGAAGTTTATGAATTGAGTACTGATTCATGGAGAGAGCTAGAAAATGTGGATCAACAGTTGCCTTGTGTGCATTGGAATGCTTGTGCCGAGTTATTTTACAAAGGGGCCTCTCATTGGTTTGGAAACACAAACACAGTTGTAATTCTTTGTTTTGACATGAGTACGGAGACTTTTCGTAATATTAAAATGCCTGATACTTGTCATTCCAAAGACAGGAAGTGTTATGCCCTCGTAGTCATGAAAGATTCTCTAACATTGATTTGTTATCCCTATCCAGGGTGTGAAATTCATCCAGCAATAGATTTCATGGAGATTTGGGTAATGAAGGAGTACGGTGTGAACGAAACTTGGAGTAAGAAATGCACAATTACACCTCTCGCGATCGAATCACCGTTGGCAATTTGGAAGGAGCATATACTGTTTCTTCAAAGCATAACCGGACATTTGATTTCCTATGATCTTAATTCTGATGAAGTCAAGGAATTAGACTTGCATGGTTGGCCTGAAAGTTTGAGAGTAACAATTTACAAGGAAAGCTTGACTTTGATTCCAAAAGTAAGCGAGCATTATATAGAAGTTCAATAATTTTATAAAGGATTAACTCTCTAACTTAAAGAGCACCACCATTTCAACTACTTGCCCTTTTGGGACAACTTTTACAGCTTTCCTTTATTTTTGCGGTAAGTAGCTTGTTCCTGAATTAGTTCAGTTATTACTAATGCTTATTGTGCCACTAAATTTATTCGTTGTGTTTAAATTTGGTAAAAGCCTCTAAAATACAGCTTTCTTTTCATTCATTTGTGGTAATGCTATGTTAAATTTAAATTCTTATTTTGGACAAGCAAAAACTTGTCTTTACAATTTTTCAAAAAGTAATGCCCTTCTAATTTGACAAAACATAATTTTGCATATCAAGCTATTGTACAAAAAATGAAATCAATTTACCTCGTGATTCTACCATAAATACATCCTAGCTAAACATGAAAATTTTCATTTCAAAACACTTTAACCACAATAAATTTCAGTAGCATGAGTAGCTAGAAGTAGTGTACCTAAAAATCAGCCACAATATATATTTATAACTAATGATTTTATTCTTTTGCCACGATAAATCAAGGGACAAGGACAAAAATACCCCACCAGCAAAACCTAATGACCCAACCATTCCCTAAATACTCAATTACACTACCATGCCCCAAACTAATTATCGGCGCCTGCTTTTTCTTTTAAATTTCATTTGGGAGTTATTCTTTAACAATATGAGCTTCCTTCGAGTCTTCCTAAGATATATTAAAATCCGACTATTCGAAGCAAGCTATATTTCAGATGAGTTCCTTAACGGAGAGAATGCTTCAACTACATGACATTCTAATTTGCTTATTTTAAAGGTGTTTACCCTTAAAATTGGATAACAATTAAATTTATGAGATTCTAAGGATACGCAATTTCACTTAATACCGATAGACAAATATGAAGATTAATAACAGAAATGAACTATAAAATAAAGCGAACCAGTATTGAAACGGAATTCAATCCTCTAGGGTTCCCTCGGACTCACTGATACCAAAATAAATGAAAATAAAGCAAAATTGATGAACAATCGTATCAACAGGAAAGAAGATTGTATTACTTTCTTACGTGAGAACTGTCCCTTACAAATGGTTAATACTCCCCTTTATATAGTAGAGGAGTTCTACTTATGGTATAACTCTAATTACAGAAGAAAATCCCATGATTAGCTAATTAACCGTTTCTGATTTGATCCGTTCTGGAATTTACGCCATGATCCTCGACCAGTCCCGAGATTTACATCGTGATCCTCGACCAGTCACGAATATCTCACCTTTCTGTTATTGTGCTATCTTCGATCTTGCTCGATGTCTGTCTTTTTTGGCTTCGATCGCTACTAGCCTCGATCTTGACAGGTACCTCGGTTCTGAACTCGGTACCATATCCTCGTAATATGGCCTATTCCGTTACGAGGCCATCCTTCAATGCAAACGCCCGGTCTCGATCAAATAGTAAAATCGGATGGGCGCGATTTTAACCGTATACAGATAGTCCCCTCGATTTTTGCAGTATAACGACAAGGAACGAACTGAGTCTTCTATTCTCTACCTTGACCTATCATGAAGTCATCATTGTCATGATGTCATCCTCATAAATGACCAAAAATATCCCGTCAGTACGGTTCCCCAAGTCATTAATGAGCGTTAGTTTGTGGTCGGCCACTAGTGCTTTAGAACCGTCGCTGTAAATCCAATAAATAGGCCCTCTCTTCATTGATTCAAATTTTACTTTCACTTTCTTCTCCAAAGCCTTTACCTCTTTCAAGTTTCTCTATTTTGCGAAATCCTTAGGTTTTGTTGTTAACTACTTCTCAAAAATGCCAAGTCCTACTACTTCCTTCTTTCTTCAAACTCATACGAAAAATGGTAAAAACATCAAATACGGTACCGCAAAAAAATATTGCTTCATCTTCTCAACCAGCCGGCGGGAAAATGTCGGTGGAACCCCGTATTGAGGAGTGCATTCAGGGGGGAGGGGGAGGGGGGGCGTTAAACTCCGATTTCAAAACCGATAAGGCTTCATCGGTTCCAGGTCGATGCGAGCCTGTGTCAAGATATTTATGCTCGGTAAGAGAGAAATACCTCGAGCATGTAAAGAAAGACTGTAACTTGGGGGATTAAGAGGTGGTGATCCCGACCACCGAAGAAGACATAACTACCCATGTGGAAGGGTTTCTAAGTATTTATACTTTCCCTTTCACGCTGGGCCCCCTCGACCCCGTCGTCATTGATTTTTGTCGTCAATATCAAATAACCCTAGGCCAAATCCATCCTTCTTTTTGGAGAATTGTAGGGGGGAGGGGGGGCGTTAAACTCCGATTTCAAAACCGATAAGGCTTTGTCGGTTCTAGGTCGATGCGAGCCTGTGTCAAGATATTTATGCTCGGTAACAGAGAAATACCTCGAGCATGTAAAGAAAGACTGTAACTTGGGGGATTAAGAGGTGGTGATCCCGACCACCGAAGAAGACATAACTACCCATGTGGAAGGGTTTCTAAGTATTTATACTTTTCCTTTCACGCTGGGCCCCCTCGACCCCGTCGTCATTGATTTTTGTCGTCAATATCAAATAACCCTAGGCCAAATCCATCCTTCTTTTTGGAGAATTGTTATTCTGCTCCGATTCTTCATGAGCAAAGTCGAGGGGATGTCTTTCACTCTCGATCACCTCATCAGGTTATACAGCCCCTAACTCTATCGAGGCGGGTTAATAAAAATCCAATGCCGAGCCACCAAAGTGCTGTTCTCGAGCATAAACGAGGACAAGGACCGAGGCTTGATGGGCCGATTTTTTCAAGTGAGGACTTTCGACCTAATCCTGGCTGAGAATATGCCATTTCCTGAGAGATAGAATATGAAGCGTAAGTATAATGCCACTATTAGTTCTTATTTATTGTTTTGCCCCTTTACTTCTTCTTATCGATATCCCTTTCCATGATGTAGCGATTTCTTGGATGCCTCGTGTAATTCCTAATCTCGACAACTGGGTTCGGGACCTGGCTTCGACCTCTACGTACGCCGAGTGCTCATGGCACGATTTATCAAAGGGCCGATGGGAGGCCAAAAATCATGGCAAGCCTCCTTTTCATATATCTAATGATTTGATCAAAAAGTATTTCTTATACTTAACAAAATTTCTTGCGTGTAGGCCTGGGCAAAGATGCGGTCATGAGGCCCCTGTCTAGCGAGGAAAAGACTTTGACCCCGGTTCTGAAATGGCCGAATGACAATAAGAGAAAAAGGGCCTCGGCCTCCGAGGATCCAGAACTTAAGAAAAAGACGGCTCCTAAGCCGAGAAAGAACATCATCCCTCTGACCGAAGAATCTGTTCGATGTCCAAGGGATGAAGACGAAGAAGAAGAAGAAGAAAACGATGGCTCCGTACTGGTGGCCCGAGTGAAGAAAACCATCTATTCCCCAAAGGGAGCTAGACCGATGGCGGTTGATGAGGCTCCGCCTCGAACTGAGGGGATATCGAATAAGGATTCAAGCAAAGCCCCCGAGTCATTGGAGATCGAAGATGCCTCCCACCGAAGTGAAAGAACGATGGGTATATCTGAAGGGACCAGCCCTGAAGCCCTTCAAACTGAGGAGAACGCCCCAAGTGACTCACTTAGGGCAATAGTAATCGGAGACTCGCCCACTCTCCCTGCTTTTTCCGAAGGGGCTATTCGGGAAGTCCGAGCTTTGGGGATGCTCGAGGTACACGGAGCTCATGAGAGAGAGTACCCCTTCCGTGATTTGTTTACAGGTATCGAGGATGCTGCCGGCCCGAGTGACGTATCGGGTCTTCTCTTCGAGGCTCAACGAGCCCTGAATCTGGTGGGTCTCGATTCCCTTTGTTGATGTCATATTCTTTCGTTTTCTGCCTAACCTTTTCTCTTTTTCATATAGGCTTTAGCTCTTCATTAGGAGGCATTTTCCAAGTCTTGGGCAGAGCTGAGCCATTGTGAGGCTGACTTCCGAGGGCTTTTGGAGGAGAGAAATTCCCTCAAACCTCTTAGTGGGCAAAAAGAGGAAGAGATCAAGGATCTTCGAACCGAGTTGGCCAAGGCTTACCAAGATCAGACAGACCTGATCGGGTAGGTAATGATAATTTTAAAAACCCATGGGCTCGATTCAGCAACGATGACTAATATTTCAGTCTCTCAGCTGCAACAGAAGATTGAGAGGAACGAGCAGTTTTGCGAGGAGATCAGTACGATAAAGGCGGAGTCCTTGGGGTGGAAAGAAGGTTTGGACTGCCTTGCTGCAGAAAAAGAGACTATTCGGGCCCAATTATCATCGGCCAAAAGTCAGTTCCAAGGCTTGAAGGAGAATAGTTCAGCTTAGGCAAATAAGATAGGGGAAGTCGAGGCTCAGTTGGCTTCTGAACTTGCAAGGACCAAAACTGAAGCCGAAAAGCAAAGGCCGAGGCTGAGGTGATCATGGCCGTCTACCGGGCTAATGCTGAAGCTGCTCAAGCCCAAGTGAGAGAGGCTACCGAGATCGCTCAAACTCGAGCATATTGGATTGCCGAACTCACCAAATGCCAATTTTGGAGGGAAACCCTCGAGGAGATCCACGCTCGAGGTTTTGATCTTACCAACGAGATAGTAAAGGCTAGAGATCATGAAGCCGAAGCTTGAGCGCTGGCCACTTCCAATGATGATGATGATGATGGTAGCAAGAGCGGGTCCAAGAATGGGGAGGACCTCGATGGAGAAGAAGCTTCCCCCGGAGGAGATCGGGAACCTTAGGATTTTTCACATTTCGATCTTTTGTATAGGATCCTGATCGGACCTTGTAAATATTCTCATATATATAAAAATTTATTTCCTTTCCAACTTTCCTTTATTTCATTTATGCCTTGTGAAAGTTTTGTTCATAAGTTCGAGGCTTAGGAAATTTGATCGAAACTAAACTAGTGTAGTTTTTATAATCGAGTGAGCACTTGCTCGAACTCGGAGTAGGGTGACCCTTAGGTTTTAATTGAGTGAGGATGATTTCTTCGAACTCAAAATAAACTGGCCCTTTAGGCTCATGAATTAGGCCGATACGACCATAGCGAAAAGAATGGCTTTCTCCCCCTTTTCGGCTAGAACAGTTTATCGTTTAATCATATAAATTATGTTGTGCCTTAACACGAAATAAAGGATTTGCTCAAGAGTTCGAACGGTTTCGTACCCATTAGGATTTTCAAGGGTCGATATTATCGGGATCCTTTATTTCGTAATGCCTTAGCTTGAAATAAAGAATTTGTTCGAGAGTTTGAATGCCTTTGTATCCACTAGGGTTTTCGAGGGTCAATATTATCGAGACCCTTAGAAATTTAGCCTAGGGTAGCCTTTTTTACCGATTTGTGAAAATATTCGAAGGCATGTTTAATGATGGAAATCGGACGTCTCCGAACCGTGTTGATTTGGCCGTAGCCTTTAACTTGGGATTCGCCTTTTGAGGTTGTTCCCCTGTTATACTTCGAACTTGTTTGAAGTATCAGTCCCCGAGTGGGGTGGCCGTGGCCTATAAAGTCGAGGATTGTCTTTTTAAGGTCTTACGATCTCGAGGTTTAGTAATTAGATCATGTCGATATTTTGGACGGCAGTCCCCGAGTATTGGGTAAATTGTTTGAACTTCAGTTGTGATCGACCCTTAAGCCAGTTTCCATCATAGATCATAAGTATGAAATTGTAAAGTATAAATTTTTTTAAATCATGGAGCATCTGGTAAGGAAAAATACTTCTTCCAATAGATTATACATGCATACATGTTTTGTCATTAGGGCTCAAGTAATCTACATGGACACGGTTCATTTGACCATTTGGTCCTCTCCAAAATTTACCTATCGAGACCCTGTCGACACGAAGTATTTTCCTTGTAACTATCTGAGGGTGATTGTAAAGGAGCCTCGAATACTGTTGAATTGCTCTAAGTTAGCATGAACAGTGGTTGCCTCGTTAAAAACCTCGCCAGAAAAACCCATTAGGGAAAAAAACCGGTTTAAGGAAAAAAGAGTGCAACGTGTGCTTTCAAACTTAAGGAATGCGTTTGAAGAATCCTTTGATGTCTTCGATTAAACACCTGCAAATGGTTAGTATAAAATATAAATGAAAATGGAGAAGGTTGTACCTTAGCAGTAATATCGTTTGAGGAGTGATATATTCCAATTGTTTGGTAATTAAAATTATTCGCCATTTGCCATGCCAAGTTTGTAGGATCCTTTTACGATGATATCGAGGACCTGGTATGGTCCCTCCCAGTTTGGACCAAGTTTTCCTTCGTTTGGGTCTCGAGTATTGAGGGTGTCCTTCCTCAGAACCAAGTCCCCTATTTTGAAGTGTCGAAGATTGGCTAATCAATTGTAGTACCTTTCGATCCGCTGTTTCCGTGCGACCATTCGAACGACGGCGGCATCCCGTTTTTCATCTAGTAATTTAGCCTCGTGATTTGACTCTTCCGTTGCATATCGAAACCTGACGATGGGTTCCCCGACTTCAACCGGGATCAGAGCTTTAGCGTCGTATACTAAAGAAAACGGTGTTTCCCCCGTACTGGATTTTGACGTCGTTCGATATGCCCAAAAGACTTAGGGAAATATTTCTCTCCATTTTTCCTTGGCGTCATTCAATTTTTTCTTTAGATTTTGAATGATGGTTTTGTTTGTCGATTCGGCTTGTCCGTTACCACTAGGATGATATGGCGTCGACATGATCCTCTTTATTTTGTGATCTTAGAGAAATGTTGTCACTTTGCAGCCGATGAATTGCTTTCCATTGTCGCATACGATCTCGGAAAGCATCCCAAATCGGCATATAATGTGGTCCCAGATGAAGTCTATGACTTATTTCTCTCTAAGTTTCTCGAAAACCTGTGCTTTAACCCACTTAGAGAAATAGTCAGTCATAAACAAAATGAATTTAGCTTTACCTGGGGCCGATGGCAGAGGGCCGATGATAACCATTCCCCACTTCATGAATGTCCATGGGGATAAGACTGAATGGAGTTTCTCATCGGGATGGTGAATCATCGGCGCATATCTTTGATATTTGTCGCACTTTCGAACAAACTCTTTTGTATCCTTCTCCATATCGGCCCAATAGTATCCTTCTTTGAAGACTTTGTGAACTAATGATTCGGCACCAGAATGATTTCCGCACATGCCTTCGTGGATTTCTCATTGGACGTAGTCGGTATCTCCTGGTCCCAAACATATTGCCAATGGTCCATCGAACATCCTTCTATATAGGGTTCCATCTTTTTCCAACGTGAAACGTTCGGCCTTCATACGTAGAGTCATCACTTTTTTAGGATCCGATGGAAGCTTCCCGTTATTTAGGTACTCGATATATTTGTTCTTCCAATCCCAAGTCAAACTTGTGGAGTTGATTTCAGCGTGGCCTTCTTCGATTGCTGACCTTGAAAGTTGTATGACTGTCCCTGAGCTAATCTTGCCATCATTGACTGATGACCCCAAATGTACAAGGGCATCGGCCTCGCTGTTTTGTTCTTGAGGCACATGTTGTAAGGTCCATTCTTTAAATCGATGTAGAGTCACCTATAATTTGTCCAAGTACCTATGCATTCGATCTTCTCGGACCTCGAAAGTTCTGTTGACTTAGTTTACCAGGAGCAGGGAGTCACATTTGGCCTCAATGACTTTTGCTCCCAAACCTTTAGCTAGCTCGAGACCTGGAATCATGGACTCATACTCGGCCTCATTGTTAGTTAACTTGGAAGTTTTGATATCTTGCCTAATTGTATTACCCGTGGGCGTCTTCAAAACAATGCCTAGCCCGAAGCCCTTCACGTTCCAAGCACCGTCAGTGAAGGGTCCACACCCCCGATGATGTACCCAATTTTAATAATAGTTCCTTTTCGACCTCGGGTACGAGGGCTGATGTAAAGTCGGCCACGAAGTCCGCTAAGATTTGAGACTTTATGGACGTTCAGGGTCGATACTCGATATCGTACCCACTGATCTCGATGGCTCATTTGGCCAGTCGGCGCGAAAGTTCGAGATGCAAAATATTGCGAAGGGGATAAATAGTGACCACACATATCGGGTGACACTGAAAATATGGTTTTAATTCCTAGAGGCGCTTATTAGGTCCATCGCTAATTTTTCTAAGTATGGGTACCAGGTCTCGGCCTCGTCTAGAGTTCGACTAACATAGTAAACGGGAAATTACGTACCTTGCTCTTCTCCAACTAGGACTCCACTTACCGCGATTTCCGAGACTGCTAAGTACAAGTACAGTTGCTCGTCTACTTTTAGAGTATGAAGCAGTGGCGGGCTCGAGAGGTACCACTTTAATTCTTCCAATGCTTGTTGGCATTCCGGGGTCCATGCAAAATTGTTCTTCTTTTTGAGCAGCGAGAAGAACTTATGACTTCTATCCGAAGACCTTGAGATGAATCGTCCTAGTGCGGCTATGCATCCTGTTAATCTTTGTACGACCTTAACATTATCCATGACTGTGATGTCTTCGATAGCCTTGATCTTATCGGGGTTGATTTTGATACACCGATTTGATACCATAAAACCGAGGAACTTGCCCGAGTTGACCCCGAATGCATATTTCTCCGAGTTGAGTTTCATGTTATATTTCCTTAGTATATCGAAGGTCTCCTGTAAATGTGTCAAATGGTCCTCTGCTCGCAGGGACTTAACTAGCATATCGTCAATATAAACTTCCATTAACTTACCTATTTGTTCTTCGAACATTAGATTTACTAAGCATTAATAAATGGCACCAGCATTTGTAGTCCAAACGGCATTACATTATAACAATAGGTGCCGTACTTAGTGACGAGCGAAGTCTTTTCCTGATCCTCCGGGTTCATTTGTATTTGATTGTACCTGGAGTAGGCATCGAGAAAACTAAGGATCACATGGCCGGCTGTGGCATCGATCATGCGATCGATATTCGGCAGAGGAAAAGAGTCTTTAGGACATGCTTTGTTTAAATCTTTATAGTCTACGCACATTCTAAGTTTATTTCCCTTTTTATGGACTACGACTACGTTTGCTAACCATTCGGGATATTTTACCTCCCGAATGTATCCTATTTTGAGAAGTTTGGTTACCTCGTCCTTGATGAATGTATGTTTTACCTCGGACTGGGGTCTTCTCTTTTGTTTTACTGGGCGGAACTTTGGGTCCAAGCTCAGTCGATTTGGTAAGAAATTTAATGAGTTTTTCCCTGAGCTCGAGGGTTAACCCCGTTCCCAGGTATACCTTTTGATCGGGTAGATGCTCGATCAGTACGACTTGCTCCAGCTCCTCGACCGTCGATTTAGTGGCATCGGAATCCTCGTGGATTATGAAGGATCGAGGCATCCAATAGTCATCGTCCTTGTCCGTTCCCTGCTTCTCCGATTGAGTCGAGGCTGGCAGTTGTGGTTGCTATTTAGCTTCCTGTTTTCCTTTGGACTCCGATCCTTTTGTTGATGAAAGTGCCGATCTCGGTATCACCTCGTCAACCACAAATATTTCTTTGGCAGCATATTGTTTCCCATACACCGTTTGTACTCCATCCGGTGTTGTGAACTTCAGCATTTGGTGAATGGTTGAGTGGACACCCCTCATATTATGAATCCAGGGTTTTCCGAGCAGTGCATTGCTTCTCATATCGCCTTCAATCACATGGAACTTTGTTTCTTGAATAATTTCGGCTATATTTACTTGTAGGATGATTTTACCTTTAGTTGTTTTTCTTTCCATGTTAAAGCCATTGAGAATCCGAGTTACGGGTACGATTTGATCTTGTAGGCCGAGCTCCTCCACGATCCTCGATCGAATAATATTGGCCGAACTTCCTGGATCAATTAAAACACGTTTAACTTGAATTTTATTCCTATGGATAGAGATTACCAAAGCATCATTGTGAGGTTGTGAAATCCCTTCTGCTTCCTCATCATTTAATGATAAAGCGCCTTCTGGCACATAGTCTCGAGTTCGTTTTTCTCTGGTGATTGATACTTTAGTGCGTTTGAACACAGGGCCCTTGTGGAATATCGACCCCACCAACGATCATATAAATCATGTGCCGTGGTTCTTCCTGCTCATTTTGCCGGTTAGCGTCTCTACCTTTGAAATGGTGTTTAGCTCGGTCGCTCAAGAATTCTCGAAGGTGACCCTCGTTGAATAAACGGGCCATCTCCTCCCTTAGTTGTCTGCAGTCTTCGGTTTATGACCATGTGTACCATGGTATTTGCATGTTTGATTGGGGTTCCTTTGGGAAGGATCGGTTTGTAGGGGTCTGGGCCTTCTAGTATCTTTGATTCTCCCAATGGCTGACACAATACCTGATGCGTCGATGCTGAAGTTGTATTCTAACAATCGTGGTGCTTTCGCGGGATTAGCATGTTTATCGAAGCCACTTTTGCTCATGATCCCTCTTAAACTCGGTCTTCGATCATTCCTTCGATCATTTCGTATGGGATTGCGTCCTGAGCCGTTGCTTCTACGATCTGCATAGTATGGTAGATACTGATCTCTGCTCGACCGGGGTTCTCTGTTGATATCCCTTTGAGTTCTGTCGAAGGGCCTGTTTGGATAAGCGAAATCGGAAGGGGTCGCCAATTGATCATCCTCTACCCTGATCTTCGACTGGTACCGATTATGTAAATCAGCACAGGTTACCGCTGGATATTCAATTAAATTCTGCTTTAGCAGTTGTGATGCCACCGAACTCCATTCGTTCAAACCTTGAGTAAAGGCCTAAACAGCCCAATCGTCTGTGACCGGTGGTAGTTCCATTTGTTCTTTCTAAAACCGAGATACGAATTCCCTCAACATTTCGTTATCTTTCTGCTTTACTTTGAAGAGGTCCGATTTTCTAGTCGCAACCTTTATCGCTCCAGCATGTGCCTTTATGAAGGAGTCTGCAAGCATGGCGAAGGAATCGATGAAATTAGGCGGCCAATTGTGGTACCATATCATTGCTCCTTTCGACAAGGTTTCTCCAAATTTCTTCAGTAGAACAGATTCAATCTTATCGTCTTCTAAGTTATTTCCCTTTATTGCGCATGTATAAGAAGTGACATGCTCATTCGGGTCAGTGGTCCCATTATACTTAGGAATTGTTGGCATTCAGAATTGCTTCGGAATGGGTTTCGGTGCCGCACTTGGAGGGAAAGGCTTCTGTACAAATTTCTTCGAATCCATACCTTTTAGAATCGGCAACGCCCCCGGTATTTGGTCAACCCGGGAGTTGTATGTCTCTATTTCTTGGCATTTGTATCGATTTTCTTTTCTCCCTATTCAATCCGTTTAGTGAGCTCTTCGAACATTTTCATAATGGCGGGGTCAGTCCCCGATTCGTTGGCATTCGACCTTTCCGGCACATGCTCGGTCCTTTCAACGACTTCTGGCTCGATCCTACACGGTGTTCGGTGTTGATTTTATAGTTGTACTATAGCGGCCTGTTGAGCCTGTAACATTTTGAATATCAATTGGAGGCTAACTCCACCATCTTCTCCGCCCTGCGTAACTCGACCACCTGATCGAACTTCCCTATGTATACTACCTTCGGGCTCAATGCCCAAATTTGCATTTAGGGCGACATGTGAACTGACATCGACGGGATTTGCAATTGGTGCTCCCTCGATGTCGGCCTGAGGCACCTCGATTCCTGGGGCGGCTATGTTGTCGTTTTCCCCATGAAATCCAAGGCTGTTGTTACCATGTGTAGGTGCTGCTTGTGAGTTCGACATGTTTGTCTTGAAAATAAAGATTCTTACGAGAACAAGTGTAAAGCAGTGTGTGTTATTGAAATTAGTATTAAGCAATTACTATTATACTTAGCCCCACGGTGGGCGCCAAACTGTTTAACCTTAAAATTGGATAACAATTAAATTTATAAGGAGATTCTAAGGATACGCAATTTCACTTAATACCGATAGAAAAATATAAAGTTTAATAACATAAATGAACTATAAAATAAAGCAAAACAATATTAAAACGGAATTCAACTCTCTAGGGTGCCCTCGAACGACTGATACAAAAATAGTTGAAAATAAAGCAAAATTGATGAACAATCGTATCAACATGAAAGAAAGTTGTATTGTTTTTTTACGTGAGAACTGTCCCTTACAAATGGTTAATACTCCCCTTTATATAGTAGAGGAGTTCTACTTATCGTATAACCCTAATTACAGAAGGAAATCCCATGATTAGCTAATTAACCGTTTCTCATTTGATTCGTTCCGAGATTTACGCCATGATCCTCGACCAGTCACTGAGATTTATGACGTGATCCTCGACCAGTCACTGAGATTTACGACGTGATCCTCGACCAGTCACGGATATCTCGCATTTATGTTATTATGCTATCTTCGATCTTGCTCGATGTCTGTCTTGTTTGGCTTCGATCGCTACTAGCCTCGATCTTGACAGGTACCTCGGTTCTGAACTCGGTACCTTATCCTCGTAATATGGCCTATTTCATTACGAGGCCATCCTTCGATGTAAACTCCCGGTCTCGGTCAAATACTAAAATCGGGTCCGTATACAAAAGGTGATCTCATTTTTAATTCGTTGTACCATAAAAAAGATGCTTCTGGTATATTGTCATGAGTTGAAATACAATTTTCCTCAAGCTACTAACTTGTGTAGAGTTAATGGCATGCCAAAGTTAAAGTAATTGATAAAGTTAATTTACACAAGTCTTCACCTTCATTGATAAAGTTAAATGTGAATAGTGAAAGACTGTACAAAAGACGCAAACAACAACGTTCTTAGCCCAATTCTAAATATGAATTTATTTTTATTTTAACATATTATATAACATGATAAAACACAATATATATTCGTTAATATATATAATATTTTAATTTATGAAAAATGTCCAAACTTAACAAATAATTATTAGTCTCGAATACTTTTATTTAACAAATTTTCATGGTATACTACGTTTGAGTATGTTAAAAGGTATTTTCATTACTAGTGATATAATGTGTAGCATAATACTGAATTATGCTATAGTACTTTATTTCAAAAAAATTAAATGGTATTCTCATATTCTTGATATATTGTATAGTGATCATGGTATACTTAGTTTACAACAACAACAATAACAACAACAACAATAGACCAGTATAAACCCACGAGTGGGGTCTGGGGAGTGTAGTGTAAAAGCAGACCTTACCCCTACCTTGAGGGTAGAGAGGCTGTTTTCGATAGACCCCTAGCTCAAGAAAAGAAAACAACAATCAATACATCAAGATAATAATAAAACAAGCAGTAACCATAACAGGATAGTGAGAGAACAAGCATTATCAACAACAATATTATAAGAAAACATGTAGTAGTCAAGGCTGTCAATAACCGAAATACAAGGCTAACTAACTACTACTACCGACATGGGGAAGACACACACACTCGACTATCTACCAACCTTATGCCCTAATCCTCTACCTCCACACCTTCCTATCAAGGGTCATGTCCTTAGTGAGCTAAAGCAACGCCAAGTTCTGCCTAATAACCTCTCTCCAGTACTTCTTTGGCCTACATTTATCCCTCTTTAGACCATCTAAGGCCAATGTCACGACCCCAATTTCCCTCAGTAGGATGTCGTGATGGCACCTAGTCTCTAAGACAAAGTAAGCCTAGCTCTTATTGAATTAAATGACAGAATTTAACCAACCAACTATTAAACATAAACCGCATATTGCTATATAACACCAACAATCCCAACATGATACAATATCCCAAAACCGATAGTACAAGTCATATGCTCTACTGCATTCTCTAGAAAATTCCTAAATATAACAGTTCCGGAATAGAAATAAACTGTACATAGTAAAATATCAGAAGGTGACTCCAAGGCATGCGAACGCGACGACAGGTATACCTTGAATCACCACAACAATGTCCGATCAACTAGCTAAAGATCTACAAACTCCGAAGTACCTGGATCTGCACAAGAATATGCATAAAGCGTAGCATGTGTACACCACAGCGGTACCCAGTAAGTATCAAGACTAACCTTGGTGAAGTACTGACGAGGAATAGTCAAGACACCTACTAGACAAAATAACCTGTACGAGTATAAATGTGAAAGTAATCAAAGGAACAATACCAATATAAAGCTAAGCATGGTAAACGACAATAATACTTGCAACAGAAAACTAGAAGCAATAATCATCAAAAAGGAACAAACTGGTAATAACACCGTAGGGTAAGCTGAATACAGTTTAAGTCAAGTGAAACCAAGCAAGGAAAACAAGTAACAACTAAATAAGAATAATGGCTTTCACACAAGATCTATTCAAGAAATTTTCCGAAGTACCACACCTCACAATTACAATTCATGTTTCCCAATTCACGAACCCTAATCACTTGGCATCTTGTGCCCACATTACAATTCACAAATGTACGGACAACTTACATGCCAATATCATTAATATCTCATATCTGCACGGACAACTGACGTGCTAAGGGAGTTACAATATCTTATATCCGCACGTACAACTCACGTGCCAACAATAACAATGACCCATAACCTCACGGACAACTCACGGGCCAACAATAACAATGACTCATAACCGCACGTACAACTCGCGTACCAATAATAACAATAACTCATGACCGCACGGACGACTCACGTGCTAATAGTAAAACTCTCACACACAAGGCAAGTAAATAAGAATACACTTAAATGGTCAATACGCATTAGGATTCATCTTCTCAAATCGATATGAGTGATTAATTACATGTATGCTTGTGCAAGCTATCACAACTCAAGTCAACAAGTAAGAGCAGAGACACCGAATGGTACATAGGAAACAACTCAACAAAATGTAAAATGCATAAATCACACAAGGTAGGCACACACTACACAAATATCATCAATAACAATGCCCCCAAGCCATCACAAATCATCCCTGGCATAGCCCCATTTGTCTCGCCATGTGCGCAACAATAAAGTAAATGCCCGCCTTATCTCGCCGCACACGCATAACAATATTCCCGCCTTGTCTCGCCACATGTGCAAACCCCCCCCATATATATATATATATATATATCCCGCCTTGTCACGCCGTATGTGCAAATATCAATGATAATAATAGCACGAACAACTCACGTGCGAACACCTCGACAATCCTCTAAACAATATTACGTGTGCCAAAAACATAACAACACAATATAATGACTTGCACTACATGTGCCCATATGCCACAACATTTCCTCAAAACACATAGCCCTCGGGTCAACAACACTGAGTACAATAATAACAACAATAATAACACGAGAGTACGACAAGTAAATCAACACAAGAATTACAGAACATAAAGAAACAGAAGAACGAGCTCACAATGAAAGACATAACAAGTAATAATGGTTTCCAACAAGAATAACTCAACAATGGGAGAGATAATGTGTAACAACAATATCCAATAAGAGTAACTCAACAATTGAAGGGATAACATGTAACAATGTTTCCAAATAAGTACAACTTGACGATAAGAGAGATAGCATGTAACAATGATTTCAAGTAGGTACAACTCAACGATAAGGGAGTTAAAATGTAACAATGATTCCAAATAAGGATATTTCAACAATGGAAGGGATAACAATAACTTCAATTAAGGTAAAGCAATTACGAAAGAGATAACAATAACTTCAATTAAGGTAAAGCAATTACGAAAGAGATAACAATAACTTTAATTAAGGCTAAGAAATTACGGAAGAGATAACAATAACTTCAATTAAGGTTAATCAATTACGGAAGAGATAACAATAACTTCAATTAAGGCTAAGAAATTACGGAAGAGATAACAATAACTTCAACTAAGGCATATAAGAGTATATTTGGAAACAAGGGTAGAACATGAATCAACAAACTTCAAATAAGAAACGTAGGGGTGAATTTATCACATGGAGGATTTAACATGATAAGACAACTTCTTTTTTAATGAACAAGAGAACCTAAGAGTCTAAAATAGTCAAATTCCCACTTATACGTCGTGTACACACTCGTCAACTCGTATACACGTCTTTCACATAGTTCAAATAGTGCAAATAGACCAATTCATACGGGGTAGTTTCCCCACACAACGTTAGGCAAGATACTTACTTCAAAAGCCCTGAATCAGTTCTCAAATATAGCTTTGCCTTTACAATTCACCTCCGTTTGGCACAAATCTAACCAAAATCAACCTAATAAAATCAAATAATGCAACAGAAATCAATTCCAATAATTAAAGCAACGATCTTTACACAATTGCTCAAAAGTCAACAAAAGTAAATTCGGGACTCGCTCGGTCAAAACATGGGTCCAATGGTAGATTCCGACTATCCATGACCACACGTGTTCATATATGTGATTAGTTTCTAAAATCCGCGTCCAAATCGACTTTCAAAACTCAAATTCTTATTTTTCAAACACTTGAGAAAGTTTCACAAATATTCACTTTGATTCACCTGATTTTGATGTTATAATCTAATATATATTGATGGAATATGATTAGAAATTGATTAGTATCACTTACCCAAAGTTTGTAGATGAAATTCCCTCGGAATAATCGCTTCCTACCGAGACTAGGGTTACAAAATATTGAAATGAGACAAAAAAATTCTGTCCCTTGGCTTTTTGTT
>AWOL01S0009934.1:72697-119699 GCA_000715115.1 Nicotiana otophora
TATATATATATCCCGCCTTGTCACGCCGTATGTGCAAATATCAATGATAATAATAGCACGAACAACTCACGTGCGAACACCTCGACAATCCTCTAAACAATATTACGTGTGCCAAAAACATAACAACACAATATAATGACTTGCACTACATGTGCCCATATGCCACAACATTTCCTCAAAACACATAGCCCTCGGGTCAACAACACTGAGTACAATAATAACAACAATAATAACACGAGAGTACGACAAGTAAATCAACACAAGAATTACAGAACATAAAGAAACAGAAGAACGAGCTCACAATGAAAGACATAACAAGTAATAATGGTTTCCAACAAGAATAACTCAACAATGGGAGAGATAATGTGTAACAACAATATCCAATAAGAGTAACTCAACAATTGAAGGGATAACATGTAACAATGTTTCCAAATAAGTACAACTTGACGATAAGAGAGATAGCATGTAACAATGATTTCAAGTAGGTACAACTCAACGATAAGGGAGTTAAAATGTAACAATGATTCCAAATAAGGATATTTCAACAATGGAAGGGATAACAATAACTTCAATTAAGGTAAAGCAATTACGAAAGAGATAACAATAACTTTAATTAAGGCTAAGAAATTACGGAAGAGATAACAATAACTTCAATTAAGGTTAATCAATTACGGAAGAGATAACAATAACTTCAATTAAGGCTAAGAAATTACGGAAGAGATAACAATAACTTCAACTAAGGCATATAAGAGTATATTTGGAAACAAGGGTAGAACATGAATCAACAAACTTCAAATAAGAAACGTAGGGGTGAATTTATCACATGGAGGATTTAACATGATAAGACAACTTCTTTTTTAATGAACAAGAGAACCTAAGAGTCTAAAATAGTCAAATTCCCACTTATACGTCGTGTACACACTCGTCAACTCGTATACACGTCTTTCACATAGTTCAAATAGTGCAAATAGACCAATTCATACGGGGTAGTTTCCCCACACAACGTTAGGCAAGATACTTACTTCAAAAGCCCTGAATCAGTTCTCAAATATAGCTTTGCCTTTACAATTCACCTCCGTTTGGCACAAATCTAACCAAAATCAACCTAATAAAATCAAATAATGCAACAGAAATCAATTCCAATAATTAAAGCAACGATCTTTACACAATTGCTCAAAAGTCAACAAAAGTAAATTCGGGACTCGCTCGGTCAAAACATGGGTCCAATGGTAGATTCCGACTATCCATGACCACACGTGTTCATATATGTGATTAGTTTCTAAAATCCGCGTCCAAATCGACTTTCAAAACTCAAATTCTTATTTTTCAAACACTTGAGAAAGTTTCACAAATATTCACTTTGATTCACCTGATTTTGATGTTATAATCTAATATATATTGATGGAATATGATTAGAAATTGATTAGTATCACTTACCCAAAGTTTGTAGATGAAATTCCCTCGGAATAATCGCTTCCTACCGAGACTAGGGTTACAAAATATTGAAATGAGACAAAAAAATTCTGTCCCTTGGCTTTTTGTTCAGTCGCAGGTATCGCGCAAATGCGAAAAAACCATCACAAATGCGAAGTCCCTCACACCCCTTCTAAAGTCGCAAATGCGACATTTTGTCTGCAATTGCGAACTAGAGACACATCGCAAAAGTGATCAGGAAGATCGCAAATATGAATTAAGCTTACCCAGCCCCCTATCGCAAATGCGAACTCTGGGTTCGCAAATACAAGCCTAGCAGACTCAAGCTAAATATCGTAATTGCGACTCATTTCTCGAAATTGCGAGACCTCAAGCTTTTGCACAAAAATCAACAGTGTTTAAACTCTAACAAAAAACTCCGCAATGCATCTGAAACTCACTTGAGCCCTCGGGGCTCCAAACCAAACATCAACACATGTCTAAAAACGTAACACAAACTTGCTCATGCAATCAATTAATCAATATAACATCCAAAACCACGAATCGGACCTCAAAACATATGAATTCAACATGAAACTCAAGAATTTTATAAAACCCACAACTGCGCATCTGATTCCTATCAAATCAAATCGGAATGACGCCAAACATCGCGGACAAGTTCCAAATGACAAAACAGACTCATTCCAAGTCCCAAAAAAGAAATCAAAATAAGATAGCTATGAAGTCAACCTACGGTCAAACTTATCAAAATTCAAAACCTTTAAAATGCCAACTTTCGGCAAGACAACACAAATCACCCTACGGACCTCCAAAATCGATTCCGGGCATACGCCCAAGCCCAAATCACGATACGAACCTATCGGAGCCATCAAATTACCGCTACGAAGTCCTTTTCACAAAAGTCAAACCTTAGTTAGCATTTTCAACATAAGCTTCTAAAGTGAGAATTACTCATCCAAATTCATTTCCAACCATTCGAAAATCAAATCTGACCATTAATGGATGTGATAATACACAATATGAAGCTACTCAAGGCCTCGAACCGCTGAATAGATCGCTAAAGGTGAAAACGACTGTTCCGGTCGTTACATTCTCCCCCTCTTAAACAAACGTTCATCCTCGGACGTGCCAAGAGTCTTTCCCAAGCCATCAAAACACTGTATAAATGCACCATACACATACACACGGGTGGTACTACGTCACGCCAATCCACATAAGCACGACAACATCATCCTAACCGGATATTATTCCTTCTACTCATGACGAAAAAACTTAGAATCAAATTTCCACATCTACCAAGGGCCTCATTATCACACAAACACATTGTAAAATCCTCAACTAGCTACAACAACTCATGCACACACCCACAAAGTATAACCGCACGACATGACACATCGTCCACATATCCATAACAATAACTCTGATCGCAATAGCTGCCCATTACCAAGCCCGGTACCGGCATACAAACTCATATCGACTAGAACCCTGTTCCAAACCTTCATAATATAGAAGATAATGCAAGAAAAATGCGAAACACATAGCTACTTATCCGATCAATAAGCCACCTCAAACACCACCTGGACACATACTTCGCCATTCAACCCCAACCAGCACAATTCGAGTAAGACTGAATATGAAAAGAGGAACAAATGAGAGAACTGTCAAACAAGCCAAACAGGCACAATTCCCCACCAATACCTTACTACGGATCCAATCCTCAAGGAAAAGGCAAGATACACGCAACTACCACATTCAATTCTTACCTTAATATGACCTTTCTACTATACATAGACTGGCACCAACATACCTATTCACAAAGAACATTATGTCCCCATCCTCTACTCGGAAATCACAAGTAAGGTAAACATCTCACCAACTAAACCATCATACTACTTAACCTCGTGGAACCAAAACCATAACACCTAACACCTTCCTTTACCTGTAGAGCACCTAAATCACAAGTCGGGACATACCATCTGGAGATCACATCAAATCCTGCCGACCATACCTGTAAGGGCATCATCTGGTGCATCGGTCTCTATTGAACAAGGAAGAGTGTAACAATGGGCCCGATCTCCCCTTCTAGAGTGACCTTTACCCGCTTGACATCCATGCCTGGCTGGCGGTGCAGGCATAACAGCAACAGGAGTAGAACTCATAGCCTGAATACCTCATTGTGACACATCTGTCCGGAGTTTGGGACAATCTCTCACACTCAAAGAAAACTCTCTGTTGACGTGGCTATGGAAGTTGTCCCATACGGATACTATGAGACCGATGGATATCTAAAACACCGAGTGATGCTTGAAGTGCAAACTGAACTGGCAAATCCACAAAACCTCTACCATGACGTACCCTGCTGATATTTAGCTTAAAGTAAATATATTTATATGCATATCGCCTCATGTTTTACTCGTGTTTTGTTGATTTCGGATGTAAATTGTATTGATTTATATTAATTCATTGTGTTGTTATGTGTAGGAATCATCCGGAAGCAATTGGGGACAAAAGGTGAGAGATTAGAGCCAAAATGGAGAAAACGGGAAAATGTTGAATTCCAGCGCCACAGTTGAATACACACGGGAAACATTCGTGAGTGATGATATAACAATTGTCTTCATCTTTTCATAGTATTTTCAATTATCCAACACTTATGAAATTGTTTGATACTATCATGAGTGGCTAAAACCCATAGTTCTGGGTTGTGATTTAGCCATGAATATTATTGTTTAACGTTGACTTAACCTTAAGTATAATTTATCAATATATGGGTGTTTCTTTAATTCTATGATTAATTGCTTAATTGTTTGGCCAGCAGTTAGGTTCTATTTACTATCTATACTATGCTTGAAAAGCCATGTTTAGATTACATAAGAATTGAAGAGAGCATGATCTTAACTCAAAGGGGGGGGGGGGGGGGGGGGATTTATGGTGAGGATAGGAATATACCTAGTCACCATGCTTAATTAAATATCGTAATCTTGATGTTTTCTTAATAGATTGATTTCATTGGAATATAGGCATTAATCTATTTTGAATAGGCGAGTCGTGCTTCGAGAGAAGGCTACGAGAGCAATTGTTCTATTAATTAGCAACAACGAGTGAATTATATGAAAGGGGGAGTTAACTAGAACACAATAGGATTGGTGAATCGATCACAACCTTGGAATATTTGTCTCTACTGAATACACAACAATCATCTTGCTTCTTGATAATTTAGTTACTAGTTAGAATTATTATTTAGTATAATCACACTCTTGAACTCGAATTGACTCGACTGAATAACTATCTTGGTGAATTTAGTGGGTAGTTAATGCAAGTCTCTGTGGGTTAGACACTCGACTTATCATTTTATTACTTGTACGATCATGTATACTTGCGTGTGTATTTGGGATTAACAATTTTTTGGCGCCGTTGTCAGGGACTTGAATATTGACTACTTTCTAGTTTATGCTATAATTGCTTATTTCGTCAAGTCTAACATTACTTAATTATTGCTCTGCTCTTAGTAACCTTGATTGAATGTGAAGGGTCAGAAGCCAAGACAAACTTCAAGGCTTTGACCCTGAACCTGAGAGAACATTTCATAGGAGGTTAAGGGAAGCAAGGCACACAAATAATCATCAGGCACTCGTTCAATTTCCTGTGAACATGGCAGAGGAGCAACAAATGGTTGTTCAGGAGGTGGCGATGCCCAGCATTTCCAATGTCACCTCCAGCATTGTGAAGCCTAGAATCACTAGACACTTTGAGCTGGAACAGAGCATGATCCAGCTACTACATGCGAATGGGCAATTTATGGGTCTTTCACATGAGGATCCACAATAGCACATCCTAAACTTCTTGGATATTAGTGATACTTATATCACTAATGGAGTCACTCTGGACTATGTGAGGCTCACACTGTTCCCGTTCTCTCTGTTGGGCAAAGAAAAACGATGGCTGAAGGCAGAACTAGCTAATTTTATTACATCATGTAATGATCTGACAAGGAAATGTTTGGCAAGTTTCCTCCATCCAGGCAAAATTGTAGAGATCAGAATTGAGATAGTCGCCTTCAAATAGAAATTGAGGGCGTCTTTATACTCAGCTTGAGAGAGGTTCAAGGGGATACTCAGAGATTGTCCTCATCACAATCAGACAAATGAAGTGTTAGCTTATACTTTCATACAAGGGCTACATCCTGAGACAAATATTGTGGTAGATGCTGCAGCCGGAGGTCAAGTGTTGAAGAAAACCTTTGATGTGATATATGCGTTATTGAACAAATTCTCCAAAAGCAATCCTGATTGGCAAAAAAAAGATGGGCAGACACACAGAGCAAATATTTGCAGGGGTTCTCGAGTTAGATGTGGTCTCTGCATTATCAGCGCGGATTTCCACATTGACCAACCAAGTCAATCAGATGACCTTGGTTATTAACAAGCAACAAGGTCAGTCAGTGCAACATGTCTAGATATTTTGTGAAGTCTGTGGAGAAGGTCACATGAGCAATCTATGCTCAACTAATCCAGAATCTGTATATTTTGTGGGTAATGCCAATCGAGGCCAGGTAAATCAGTATGGGGACACTAACAATCCTAAGTGGAGGAACCACCCAAACTTCTGTTGGGGTTGGAAACCAAGGTGCTCAGAACCAGTACATGCCACAAGCACCTCAACAACAATATAGACCACCTCAGGCTGAACAACATGCAAACTCGATGAGTCACCTTGAGAAGATGATGAAGAAATTAATGGATGATCAGCAGGACCAAGGAATAGAGATGATGGAGAAGTTAATGGCTGACCAGCAGCCCCAAACAACAATGATGAGAAATTTGGAGCGACAACTGGGGCAACTTGCCAGTGCCCAAAATAATCGACCAGCTGGGGCTCTTCCTAGTGATACTGAGCATAATACTAAAGCTCAAGTCAATGCGGTTAGCTTGAGAAATGGAAGAGTATTAGAAGAAGTTCCAAAGAAAAATAAGTATACAGCTCGTCCTGTAGGAGAATTAGTTCCCAAGCCAGTTGAGGATAATGAGAAAGATAGCAAAGGATCAGAGACAATAATTATGACAAGCCCACCACCTCCGTTTCCACAAAGACTGCAAAAGAAAAAAGATGATGCTAAGTATAAGAAATTCTTAGATATTTTGAGCCAAGTGCGTGTGAATTTGCCTCTGGTGGAAATTGCAGGAAGTGCCTAAGTATGCAAGGTATCTCAGAGATATTGTGGCAAATAAGCGAAGACATACAGAGTTTGAAACAGTTGCACTTACTGAAGAGTGCAGTGCTAGAGTTCAGAGTAAATTTCCTCCTAAGTTGAAGGATCTTGGGAGTTTCATAATTCCTTTGTCTCTTGGAAAACAAGAAGTTGGTAGAGCCTTGTATGATTGAGGGGCTAGTATAAATTTGATGCCATCCTCTTTGTTCAAGAAACTCGTATTGTGGGCCATTAGACCTACTACAATCACTTTACAGTTAGCAGATAGGTCACTGGTTATGCCTGAAGGGATTATTGAGGATGTGTTAGTTCGAGTGGAAAAGTTTATTCTTCCTGCTGATTTTATTGTTCTTGATTACGAGGAACATGAGGAAGTACTCATTATTTTGGGGCGACCATTCTTAGATACTGGTGGAGCGATTATTAATGTGAGGGAAGGGAAGTTGAAGATGAGAGTTGACGATGAAGAAATAACTTTTAACGTGTATAGGCCACTTAAGAACCCTACGCATTATGAGGACTTGTGCATGATTGATGTGTTATAATTGAAGGGGATAGAGTATAGTCCTTATGTGAATTGTAATGACCTAGATGAGACAACTGAGTTAGATGAGGTGGTGTTGCAAGCCGAGTTTGTAAAGATGATTTAGAAAAGAGCTATAGACGAAAGAGTAGACATTCTGAGAGCGTGCAAAAAGGCTAGACGTCATGGGAGAAAGAAGAAGAGTAAGCGCCCAGCATGAGTAGAGTAGCAGAGTCGTGCCACGACTATAAATAAGGTAGTTGTTGGGAAGCAACCCAGCCTGTATATTTTTTTTTAGTGTCAAGTTTTGTGTTGTTTTTATTTTTGCAAAGTAGGGGAAATCTGAGTACCCGAAGTTAAAGCTGAGGAGCATGTTTGAGCTTGAGTGTGGGGTCGTCCCAACTTTTAAGATGTAGGATAATGTCCGAGCTAGGCCCGAGAAGGTCTTAGGGAGTATTTCTCACCCTTGTTTAATAGTTTTCTTTATCATCATGCATCGAGGACTATGCATAATATAAGTGTGGGGTGGGGAAACTGCTTTCTGATGTGTAATTGTATAAAACTTTTTTTTTTAGTTTTTCTTTTAGAACTCGCAGAAGACATAGTCTAGGTTCTCAAAATTAAAAAAATGAAAATTAAGAAAACAAAATTAGAGAAACCTGGACTTTTCCCGACGATGAATCTGTTGGATAATTTTCTTGAGGGATAATGTCCGATTAAAAACACCAAAAAGCTTTTTTAGCATAGTTAGGTAGTATCCCTTAGTTTTTCTGTAGGAGCCGGTTCTTTTCCAAGGGTGTAGCTCGAACTGGGTACTTTATTTTTTTTAGGAGTAGGTTAGGATAAAACTGAGTTGCTCTGAGATACCTAGTGACATGTTTTGTGCTGGCATATTACGCTATGACATGCGATCTATCTTCTCGTACATTTTGTTGCCTGAGTAAAATAAATAGCCTATTCTGTGATGCCTTTTCTCAGTTGTTTGACTTTTATGCCACATAGTGCAACATTGCTTAAACTTTCTCAACTATATGTGCTTGCTTGACTTGAGAGTTGAACAAAACCGTCTTGATTGAGTCATGTGCAATGTGTGTGAGAGGAATTATGATTCTCTGTGCTATCATGTATAGTCTGGAACTTGCCCCGTGTGTTAATCAAAGCGAAATTGTTAAGTTATGCTAATCTAGGAGATGACGTATGTGCTTCTTGGTTGGGCATAAATATGCTTGTCACTTAAAGATAAAAAATTTCTATTGCTAGCCCTTTTGAGCCTATAGACCTTTTTGTTGGCACCCACCTTACAAGTCGTTCCCCTATTTTGTTCTTAATTTGAGATTGTTGAACCTTTACCTCCTAAGAAACTTAGTCGCTAAATGAAGTAAGGTGAGAGATTGGGGAGTAGCTTTCGAGTGGAACCATAGAAGGGCCCTTTGGTGCACTAAATTTGAAAAACAAAAGGTCACTACCCGATGAACCTTAATGTATGTAGTGTGCGTAGAAAAAGAAAAAAAAAGAGAAAAAGAAAAAATTGCAAGAAAAAGAATGATAGTCAAATAATGTAAAAAAACACATACCTCCTAATCTTACTAATTTGTGCTAGTGGGAGTATAGAAGTGCTTAATGAAAAATAAGGGATATGTTGTATATGGTTTGTGGCGAGTGAATTGGTTGAGAAGAATATGTGCTCGATTTGTGAGTGTAGTGTATTAAAGTTCCTAGGAGGGTTAGTCACTATTCCTAAATGTATCCTACCCATCTCTTAGCCTAGATTACAACCTTAAAGTCCTAATTGATCTTGGATTTGGCTAGGTTATATTAGTAGAGATGTACACTACGGGTAAACTTATGGTACGACCACTAGATGCACATGAATTCTTTGTGAGAGTGAGCGAATTTTTCTTAATTCTATGATGTCCTTAATTTATATTCAAAAGCATACTTGAATGTGTGGAATATTCTATATTCACTCTTTTATTTGTTGGTGAGGGAACATTATCTCATGAAGGATTGGTAATGTGTGAACGTCTCTTGTTGGGTAAATGCGCGAGTTGAGAGTGCTTAGTGGTAACGATTCGGCTTTTGAGCTAGAGTGGTTACGGATAGGCTGTGTGAATTGAAATGGATATATTTAGGCATGTTTATAATGAGAAGAATGTGAATTTTGTATGTTCATGTTGATTGCCGGTATCGATCATAGTCAAGGGTAGAATTTTGTATGTTGGGTATGGATGTCATCACACCATCCGCAAGACTCTACTAGGCATTAGCTCATGACTCTTAGAACTTATGAACCTAGAGCTCTGATATCAACTTGTCACGACCCAAAATCCAACCCGTCATGATGGTACCTTACCCAACCCGCTAGGTAAGCCAAATAGCAGTAAAACACAATATAGTGATAATGTTAAGAGTCAAGAATGAAATAACTTAATTTTATACCACTCCCAAGGAATGGTAGTACAAGTCATGAGCCAGTAAGACTTAGATTTTACAAAAACTGAAACGAAATAATTACAACATTTGTTTGGATTGTACATGAACAGAATTGGAATCTAAAGCTACCAAGACAACTAATAGCCATAACTAGAACGCAGGTACATCTTTAGTACCAGCTCCCGCCATACATAGCAGCAACAATTCCAAGATCTAAATGTGAGGTGCAGAAATGTAGCATGAGTACAACCGACCCCATGTACTCAATAAGTATCCTAACTAACCTCAGCGAGGTAAAAGAAGCAAGAACAACAGATGATACTAATGTATACCTACGCAATTCATAATTTCAACAAGTATAGAACAAATATATGATCAAATCAAGAAATCTCAGGTAAAACCATTATTGATGCTCAAGTTTCTTTGTTTATAAGTGTTCTGCTCATGTAAGTCCCCGTAAAATTTTATTAGAACTTGAGCCAATTATTGAAGATCATTTCGCGGTAAAATATGCAGCTGCATAATCATTTTGCGGGCCACACAATCCGTCGAAGAACCAACCTGAAGATTTCTGGAGGGAGATTTTATGGCGCGTTATGCGACCGCATAACCATTCTGCGGGTTGTACAACGGCCGCAGACCTGTCCAGGTATGCCTAGTTTTTGGGACCATTTTTGTGATCCCTTTTTGGGGCCGCATAATCATTTTGCGGTCCAGTCTGCGATCGCAATCACGGCTTCGTAAGTTTATGTTTGGGAACATTTCACCCGATATGGGCTGGTATGGGCACTTTGAGTTTCTGGTGATGTCTTTTGGGCTAACAATGCCTCGGCTAATTTCATGGATATTAAGAATCGAGTCTTCAAGACTTTTCTTGACTCCTTTGTGATAGTGTTCAATGATGATATTCTTGTATATTCACGAAGTCATGAGGACTATGTCGATCATCTCAGGGCAGTTTTGTAGGCTCTATATCAGCACAAGTTGTATGTGAAGTTTTTGAAGTGTGAATTTTGGCTTGAATCTGTCACATTCCTGGGTCATGTTGTTTCCAAAGAGGGAATTAAGGTTGACCCTCAGAAGGTTACAGCGGTGAGGAATTTTCCTAGACCTCCAACTCCGACAAAGATTCGCAGTTTCTTGGGATTTGTTGGGTATTACAGAAAGTTTGTGGAGGGGTTCTTTACTCTTGCCTCTCCATTGACTAAATTGACGCAGAAGGCAGTTATGTTCCAATGGTCAGATGCTTGTGAAAGGAGCTTACAAGAGTTGAAGCAAGATTTACTACGCCATCGGTGTTGGTCCCACCAGAGGGTACAAATGGGTTTGTGGTCTATAGTGATTCTTCAAGGATCGGTCTTGGGTGTGTATTGATGCAACATGGCAATGTGATCGCTTATGCCTCTAGGCAACTCAAAAATCATGTGAAGAACTATCCAACACATGACTTAGAGCTTGCGATGGTGGTTTTTGCATTGATGATTTGGCGTCATTACTTGTATGGGGTCCATGTGGATATACTCACGGCCTATAGAAGCTTTCAATTTATTTTCAATCAGAAGAAATTTAATTTGAGGCAGAGAAAATGGCTCGAGTTACACAAAGACTACGACATCGATATCCTATATTATTCTAGGAATACTAATGTTGTGGCGGATGCTCTTAGCCGGAAATCTATTGGTAGTTTGGCTCACTTGGAGGCATATCAAAGGCTGTTGGCCAAGGAGATTAATTAGTTGTCTAGTTTAAGAGTTCGCCCTACAGACTCTAGTGGAGGAGGATTAATTATGCAAAATAGGACTGAATCATCGCTTGTTGTGGAAGTCAAGGTGAGGCAATATGACGATCTGATGTTGGTGCAGTTGAAGGAGGTGATTCATAAACATAAAACCATGACTTTTTTGCTTGGCATGGATGATGGAATATTAAGGTACCAAGGGCGATTGTGTTCCAAATGTAGATGGTCTCCTGGAAAGAATCATGACCGAGGTTTACAATTCTAGGTTTTCTGTGCACCCGGGCTCAACAAAGATGCATCATGATCTTAAGGAAGTCTAGTGGTGGAATGATATCAAGAGGAATGTAGCATACTTTGTTTCAAGATGTCCAAATTGTCAGGAAGTGAAGGCCAAACACCAAAGGCCCGGTGGGTTGACACAAAATATCGAGATTCTAATGTGGACGAGGGAGATTATCAACATGGACTTTAAGGTAGGACTACCCCGCACGCCTCGCAAATTTGACTCAGTTTGGGTTATTGTAGATCGACTCCTGAAATCAGCATACTTATTGCATGTTAAGGCTACCAACACAGCGGAACAGTACACTCCGTTGTATATCAAGGAAATAGTCAGGTTGCATGGCACTCCGGTTTCTATCATCTTAGATCAAGGGGCACAATTCACAGCAAACTTTTGGATGAAATTTCAGCAAGGTTTGCATATTCAGGTGAATCGTAGTACAACCTTTCATCCACAGACCGACAGACAGGTAGAGCGGACCATTCAGGCGCTCGAGGATATGTTGCACGCTTGTGTTCTTGACTTCAAGGGTAGCTGGGATGATCATTTGCCACTTGTAGAATTTGCTTACAACAACAGTTATCATGCTATCATTTAGATGGCACCATTCCAGGCTTTATATGGTAGGAAATGTAGATCTCCCATTGGATTGTTCGAGATTGGGGAAGCAAAGTTGTTAGGGCCAGACCTCATGCATCAGGCTATGGCGAAGGTGATGATTATTAAGGAACGGTTGAAAACTACTCAGAGTCCTATTCGAATGTGCGTCGCATGGATTTGGAGTTCAAAGAGGATGATTGGGTATTCTTGAAGATTTTCCCCTTTAAGGGTATAACGCAGTTTGGTAAGAAAGGGAAATTGAGTCCGAGGTATGTCAGAAGGTACAAAATCATTCAGAGGATTGCTCGGGTGGCTTACAGGCTTGAGATACCTTCAGAGATGTCCTTAGTGCACCCCATGTTTCACGTATCTATGTTAAAGAAGGTAGTTGGAGCCCCGGCACCCATTGTTCCAATTGAGACTATTGAGATTAATGAGGAATTGACTTATGAAGCAATTCTAGTCGCCGTTCTTGATGGGCAAGTCTGATAAAGAGATTGCTTCCGTGAAAGTACTATGGCAAAATCAGTAAGTTGAAGAGGCCACCTGTGAGGACGAGGAAGGGATGAAGAAGAAGTACCCACATTTGTTTAAATAACTATGTAATTAGGTAGTTGTGTTCTATGAAAATGTTAAGAGCTTACCTTCTATGAATTATGTATCACTTGTACAGTTGATGTTAAGGGTGTTCCTTTCTGGTAATATATATATATGTATGTATATATTGCTTATAAGGCCACGGTTGGTGTTGTTTTCATTTTATGTTACGTCGTTGGATTATGCATATGTTGTTAGGTTTGGTTTATGGGATTTTGTGACAGGTGGATAGGCCTTGTTATAGGGGAAACTCTACCAAACATTTTAGAAATTTGGGGAATTAGTCAAATTTCGAACTACTGCTGTATGAACTAAGAGCTGAGTCTTATTGGATGCTGCTATTGGATTTTGACCCTCATTCGAGGATGAATGATCTTAAGCGGGGGAGGATGTAAGGCCCCGTATAATTTTACTAGAACCTGATGGTTTCGTGGTGCCTAGATGAAGGAATGTTTTTGCAGAACATAGAATTTTTGCGGTCCATTATGCGACTGTAGAACCTCTTCGCAGACCGCAGATCGGCCGCAAAGTGAAATATAACTTGAGCCAAGTTTTGAAGATCATTTCGTGGTCAAGTATGCGGCTGCATAATCATTTTGTGGGCCACACAATCCATCGCAGAACCAACATGAAGATTATGAGAGGGAGATTTCACGGTGCGTTATGCGACTGCATAACTGTTCTATGGGCCACATAATGGCCGCAGACCTGTCCAGGCCTTCCCAACTTTGGGACCATTTTTGCGGTCCCTTTTGCGGGCCACATAATCATTTTTCGGTCCGGTATGCAACTGCAGACCTTGCTTCATAAGTTTTTAGTTTAGGAAAATTTCACCCAATCCCATTTTTATAAAAAGACTTTGGGGTTATTTTAGAAGGTTCAAACTGCTATTTTAGAGAGAGGAAAGTGCTCTAGATTGAGAGAAGGAATCCCTAAGCTTGGAGAATTCACAAGGAAACCATGCTAGTTGTCTTCTAAAGAGGAAAGGTTCTAGCCCTAGCTTTCCATTTCGAATTTGGGGTAGAATATGTGTAATGGGGAGTGTGATTCTTAGGTATGAGAGTTTTATTTATGCATGCATGTACCATCAAGGTTTGTGGGAAGGTTGTTGAGCCCAAATGGGTAAATATTGGGTTGTGGGATGAAAGAATCGACCATGGGAGAACCTTAAAATCATAATGCACACCTAGTGCTTGATAAAATACTTAAATGAGTTGAACCCCTGAATATCTTCCTGATTATGGTTCAATTTTTTTATGTCTCTAAATAGATCGAAGTTTCTAGGATTTCCGGAACATTGTAGTAATTTAAGGAAAGCTCCAAGCGAGGTATGTTGGCTAAACTTCTCTCTTAGAATTGAATCCCACGATGTCCTCGTAAGTCTCAAGTATGATGGGCCAAGTTTTTATTTCTCATGTGTCAAGATATTCATTATAAATTTTACTATTAAGAATAAGCTTTGTGTTGAAAGGTATATGTTCAAAATGTGTTTCGAATTCTCTTATTATAGAACGTTATCCTTCGAGAATGTGTTAAAAGTATGGGTTGTGTATTAGAATCTTATGAATTCAATCATGTTTCAATTACAAGATATTATGCCAAATCGTTGAAGAAAACTCAATGTGCCTAAGACTCTTATTTGTTCATATGTGTACTAAAAGTCGTGATTAGAGATGCCTTGTTGTTGATAATCCACGATGATGTTTAAAACTGAAGGGGTAAGCATGAAATATGAAATACGGTCAACTTGCCAAGAATGATATTACATATGTGGCCACTAGTGCCAATGAAATGAATAGATGTGTAAAATATTATGAAATAAGCTGAAAATACTTTACAAAATGAACATTTTGGGAGTATCGCTAGTCACGAGGAAGGGTAGGTTGAAATAACCTAACCCCAAAATTACACTTGCTGATGTAAGAGTGATTGAGGGGTAAATCCGCATACTAATGTGTTGAGGATATTACCCTTAAATGGGATGAGATTGATGTGTTGATATTATTCCCCATAATTGGGATGAGATGATTGCTAGCGGAGGGCGATGTTGATCCACATGACATTGTGGTTAGACGTCCTAGCCAATCGGGTCAAGATCGGATGCCATGCCGCGTATATGGTCGTGATTGTGATAGTGATTGGATGTCATTGAGTAAGACGGCATAGCCGATCGGGCCGTGATTGGACTCAGTACTAAAATCACTGTGGTATATCGGTACTAAAGATCTCTCCACCTAAAATATGAAAATATACTTGAAAACTTATCTTGCTACTAACTTGATGCTTTGGTATTATTTGAATCCTTCATGTTGATCCTATGATTGTTTCTCCTCGTATTGTTACTCGTTCTATTGAGAGGGTGTTTATCTTACATACGAGTAATATTCCATATGTACTAACGTCCCTTTTGCTGGGGGCGTTGCATCTTTAATGGATGCAGGTGGTTCCACAGTAGGCGGCGTCGATCAGTGATAGCAGTACACCCTCTTTCCATTTGACTTGGTGAGCCCCACTTTATTTTGGGTCATATATCTTTTGTTCCTTGTGTATTATGTTTTAAGGTATAGTCACGGACTTGTTGCCGGCACTATCATAGTACTCTTTTGTATCTGTTAGATGCTCCGTAGACATAGTGTGGGTTGTATATTGTTGTTGGGAAAGTCAAAGTAGATTGTTGTATTTGTATCATATGTTCCAATTCTAAACTATGGATGTGCAATGTAATATCTTAGAGACTTATAAATGTCATAACTAATGGTAATGAATTGGTGTTCCTCACATGATCTTCTCATGGTCTAATTAATAAAATATTTCTTCACTTTATTCATGGGTTAGTTCGGGTAGAAAGCATTTAGTAGGCTTGCTTGACCGGGTTATCTCGGTTGAGCGCCGGTCAGATCCTAGGGTTTTAAGGTATCCTAGGATGTGTCGGAGCCGTGTCTAGTAGATTCCTTAATATCGGTGTGTTGTCGACCACATCTATAATTACAAGGCTACTTGGGCATTTAGGAAGAAAACCCTTCTTTGATGTTCTAGGTCGTGCGATAGAGCTGATTGTAAGACTGTTCCTCCTTTAACTCGTGCATTTCTCTAATTGTTAGCACATGGAGGCTAGGAAAAAGTAAGAACTGGCCAAGGAGCAAATGCAACCCCAAGAGTGGCAGTTGATTCTATATCTGACGATGCGGGTGAGCACCCGAGGGGTGAGGATATTCCCCCAACTACTACACCGCCTGATTCTAATGCTCCTGCTCAAACTGAACCAATTCCTACACCTTCTAAGGGTGTAACAATTCCTCCAGCTGATATTCCAATTCCAACTCCAGCCTCAGTTTTCGGCCACAATGTTTCTGATAGGGACCTTATGGGAGCCATATAGATGTTGGCTCATATAGTGGCTTCCCAGGCCTAGAGATCGAATGTTGCACCTACTTCTTCCAGTCAGCTAGGGGACTCTGCTATAGTTCCAGGATGAACAGGTTTCTTCAGTTAGATTCTCCAGTGTTCACGAGTACTAATCCCGAGGAGGACTCCCAAGACTTCATTGATAAGATGCACAAGACTCTCCAATTTATGCATGCTACTGAGACGGAAGCAATGGAGTTGACTTCCTACCGCTTGAAAGAGGTGGCATATTTTTGGTTTAAGCTGTGGGAGGAGTCCCATGAGGAAGGGAGCCCCCCGGTGAGGTGGAGTGAGTTTTCCGATGCCTTCATTGATCATTTCTTGCCTGTCGAGACTAAGATAGCCTGTGCCGCTGAGTTTGAAAACCTGAGACAAGGTAGCCTAAGTGTGTGGGAGTACCATATAAGATTCGCATGCCTATCCAAGTATGTTATTTGTATGTTGCCCATTATGGAGGCTAGAGTGCGCCGGTTTGTGAAGGGACTCACCCCTTGGTTATTAATAAGGCCGCTACAGCTGCCTTGAGTTTTGATATGAACTATGGGAAGATGGTGGCATTTGCTCAAGACACGGAGACATGCAAATTGAAGAATGGAATGGAGCGAGAGGGTAGCAATAAGGCCCGGTTCGCGAGCAACTTTGGTAGTTCTTCTAGTGGTTGTAGTGGTTGGTCGGCATTTGGGGAAAGGTCATCAGCGCCATCCCAGTCCTTTGCTTAGTCTTTAGTCAGTGCACAGCCATCAGGGCCCAGTCAACAGTAGTGGAGCTGTTTCAGGCCCGGTCAGGGAAACAGGGGATCTTACCAGCAGGGATGGCCTGGTAGGAGATTCCAGCAGCAGCGAAGACCCATATGCCCTAGGTGTGGGAAGATTCACTTAAGGGATGTGGCATTGCGGTATTGATGCATTGAGGGAGGATTTTGTGGAGCTAAGGGTGGTGGATTTTTGGGTTATAGGTTTTGGGGTGGTGTTTGGTTCTGGGCGGTAGTGTTCTGATGATTGATGTCCAGGACATTCAAAGCAAGGGAAAGGTTGGGAAGATTACGGACTTGCTCGAGTTTTCCTTGTAACACAAAAATTTTCTACTCTAACCATGGAACCAATTCATTTTGTCCTGGCGTACTTCTTCCATCTGAAGTCTCTACATTCGCTGCTATAGTAGCATTGTCTTTTCGGTTACCACTAATATCGTCCATCATTCCTTTGCCTTTGTTTTTGATGTCATTTGGTGGAGGACCTCTGGATCTGGTGTGATATGCTGACAATGCCAGAATGCACGAACCAACCTTTTGGCAATGGGAATTAGCCAAAGGAAGAAAATCAAAAGATAGCCAAGTCAGTAAGACGAAATAAAAGAGCGTTTGCACTATTTAAGTAAGTAGCACATTAGACATATAATAGTTTGCGTCCTAATTTGGGGACCTTGTTGTGCCCGAGGTAGGACTAAGCAACAAGTAGACTTGGAGAAAATTTATGCCAACATTTCCTCATTGCATTAATGCGAGAAATAATTCAAACCAATCTTTACTAAACCGAAATAATAATATAAAGTCACTAACGGCATGGAGCCTTATTACATTGAATCTAACGAAATATAACTAGAAAGCAGTAAAGAAAATTTCCTCCTAATCTATTTGGTTCGGGAAGGACCTTCTCCATGTTTTTCCCTTTTAGCTCCATCAATCCCAATGTCACGCCTGTCGAGAAGCAAGTATGCCATTGCCAGCTTTTCTCCTTCCTCGTAGCCCATACCTTTATAGTCCAAAAGCATCTTCCTCGTCTTTCCTTCCAGCTCTATCAACCCTTGCTCTAAGTGTTCTAACCTTTCTGTTGACTTGTTCGCAATCTCCTTCCATTCTTTTTTTTCCTCCATTTCTATCTAATGTTGTTCAATATGCTTGGCCTCATATTCAAGCACTCTTTTGTGTAGTCTCTTGTACTTTACTTAAGCCTCAACCAGCTCATCTATGATCCTATCTTTTAGATTGACTCCCGATTTGACATCCCCGGTTATGTCGTCCTCTAGCCATGAAAGGTAGTAATACATATTCCCGGCGTGGTACCTATATCGGTAGTCTCTCCATAAATAATCTTTTGGTTCCACATGTGCTGGGCCTCAAACTTGAATGGAATAACGTCCCCTTTGAAATTTGCCTTATAGTGAATCATATTAGAAATCCGAGGTATGACCTGCTTCCTCCCAGCTTCCCTCATTACCCATATAGAAGCGTAAGGGTAAATGACGCGTAACCCACTCAACACCAAATGAGTGGTCCCTTTGGACCTAATTATGAACTCTTTTCCAGGAAACCACTAAAACATCTAATGTACTTGTTCGTCATTCAGGTTACTGAGGAAGTGTACCCACCCTTCAGCATTCCTAGGCTTTGCAAACCTATCCAGAGCAAACATCATCTTCTTTGTATGATGATTGGTGATATATTCATTCGGTGGTCTACACAAGAGCTCCTGACGGTAGTTTCTTTTCTGAAAATGCTCTAGCAGCCAAATCTGTAGTAGAAGATTGCAACCCTCAAAATGTCCAAATACATCTTTGCACCGATCTAAGGCTTGGTACATTTCAGCTAGTATCATAGGAGTAATAATGTGCTTCTGTCCCTCGATACCTTCCATCACGGTCCTGACGACCATGGCCAAACGGGTTATGAATTTTCCTTTCTAGCATCAGAAAAAATTAGCAAACCCAGAAAGCGGACTATGAAGACAAAAAGGAATATAAGATTTCTTCAAGCAACCAAACTCGTCAGTTTTATTGAACACTAGCATTTTCAAAAAATTGCATGGAGTACGATTGTATGGCACCAACAGACCCGAACTATCCCATGGAAGTTTGGAGAAACCCCCAATTTCTTCTAGAAGAGGAGCCATCTCTATATTGCCGTATTAGAAGACAACTCTCTTTTTATCCCAGAACATAGTGGCTACGTCATTTAATTCTCTGTTTGGCCGGACATTCAACAAAGATAGAAAATTACCCAATACCATTCATACGTGGTTTCTATCACATGGCGCAAGGTCATTCCACCAATCAATCAGCAGATGTGGGATATTCTGGACCATGCCAAAACCTAGGAATTTCGTGCCTCATTTTCTGTAAAAAAATAAAAGGTTAGCCCTTTCCCCCCTCCAAATTCGATTATTTACGCAATAACGATCAACATGTTGACACATTTTCTCGAAGTAATGCACACAACATGATTGTGTCCTTTGGGATTGTGGAAATTCCTTTGGACATTGGACAAGGCTAATCTAAATAGATTAATGTGTCATTGACGTTTTGATCCACACTAGGTTTTAACATGATGCATGTACATTTTAAATAATAGTGGGGTTTCTAAGAGGGCCTAGACTGATATTCTCAAGCGGACAACTTGAGAGAAAAAGGCATGGGACCGTCGACCGCATCGCTGATCGACTAGTCTACCGCTAATAGGATTTTCCCTTTTAAAAAGGGTATTTTTAGGAAAGCGTGGACACTGATGCCGCTATATTGATAATATGCACGAGTGGAGTATGGTATTGAAAGCATGCTTTATGAGAAAAATATCAACATGTAGCCATGTATTTTGCAAGGTGAAAGCACATAAGAGTAGTAAATAATGCGATAAAATGAACAAGAGAAGGAAAGGAAAAGAAAAACAAAGGGAAGAAGTTAGTGCAGTTCATAAGAATTCGAGCAACATAATTAGATGAAGCAAATAAGGAGATAGGGATGAGAGATCCATGATATAGAAATTTTGAGCAAATAAAGGGATGGAGAAAGGGAAGTACATGAAAGAAGTCGAACAAGCAATTTAATAATCCACACAAGCAAAATTCGTTATGGTAAGAGCCTAAGTATATCCCCAGAAGAGTCGCCATGCTGTCACGCCCCATTTTCTCGCGAAAGCAGGTTTCGACATGTGACAACTCCTTTAAATAGTATTGAAAGAGAAAAGTCACCACCTAACGATTCTACGATGTGTTAGGGAACCTATTTGCTAATAACTCTGACTAGAACTAGTCCATGTCACAAAAGATCGAGTAAGGGCTCATATTACCTCAAAGATAAGGTGTTAGGCACTATTCAAGGTCCATAACTGTAGGTCCCGGCCGGATTTTATGCTATGCAGAGATTATTGAATGATAGTTATCCTATGTGATTATGCAAATTGTTATAAGGAGTCCAAAAGATCTAATTATAAGATGAAACAAATATTAAAGAGAAAAAAGTGGGTTACACATTGATACAACCTCTGAAGATTACAAGATATGTCCTAGTATGATCTACAACCTTTTAGCATAAAGGATTACCTCGTGCAACATAAATAATACTTCATAACTCCTTTAAGTGTAAGGGTTGCTCATATTATTGAGCGGGCACCGACTACCATCTCCTACTACCCAATTACTATCTTGAAGTTTTTTACCTAAGATAATTCTAATTCAATTCTAAAACATGTCCTATGCGTGCTTTACCCATCCAATGTCTATGGTCCAAGAGGCTTTGGACCTACTACTTTGGTAATTCTAGACTTCCTTAGGCTACTCAAAATGATAAAACCAAGCGCACAGTCAAAACAATCAAGACTACACGTAATCCACTTAAAGTCTCAAGTTGGCCTCCGCAGATAGACATAGATGCACGCCGGCAAGTAGGCGGACAGTTATGAGCAACATCCATATTAATAGGCGGGAAGCAGTCGGTAGGCAGTTCTGGAGTCAAAGATGTATTAAATTGTTCAAGACCTATAGGCATGATTTCTAACATTTTCCAAGTTAAGGCATTGCATTAGCCCTAAGTCATGCTTTCTAAGTGAATAGACAAACAAATCAACATATGGCACATATAAATGGCAAGTAAACAAATTAAGGCCTTATAGACATGTTTTCTACCCTTTCATGCGAAGAATAGAATATCTCACCCCCACCCCCACCCCCACCCCAATTTTCACTCATCCCCAGCTATGTGAGATTACAAATTATTACAGGCCAAAATGAAATAACCTAGTGACGTTTCTAGTCCTTTAGCAGGCTTATTTTTCACATAAACAACAGACCCAGATCCTAGGCTAACCCAAAGCATTAGAGTGTGTCAGTTACAAGGTTCAACTCATACATGGAACAACACCACGCCCAAATGGACGGCTTACTTACCTAGCAGTTGCAGATGAACAAACTTAACCACACAAGTTCACAAACTACACATGGAAATTAATTAAACAGTTTTGAAGTCTACACACTAGATTGACTGCTCAAAGTTGTAACTAACAACAATTCTCACTAAGACATAGAGACAAGTTCATAGAACATATTGACACGGCATACATAGATATGTTCATGCTTGTATTTTTTGAAGCTAAGGGGACATGATTCACCATCATGGGATAGAAAATTATTTCAAAGGAAGTTTCAAAGATAGCATAGCTAGAACTAGCCGAAAACACTTTTAAACATGGGATCTTATCCTGAAAGCTAGGTGAATCAGTAGATCGCAGCCTTTACATGGTAAGTTTAACAGGGAAACTTACAATACTGGTTCATGATCGAGTAATTACTTAACATGGGAAACTTTTAGCATGCTGAACATTAGTCATAACATTAGAGTTCAAGAGGCATGTCACTTAGACAACCAGGGTAGGCATATATCTTTGATTTTATGTGGGGAGAACACTGAGATATGCTCTAGAAGCCTTAGAACGCACTAAAGAATATAAGGTTTGAACAAGTTAGGGAGAACATATTGAAATTCACAAGTAGGAGGAAAGCATATCGGGCTAATTTGTAAGGTCAGACAATATTGACACTTTAGAAGTCACATGATTCATAGGTCAACCATAAGTTTTACCCGGATAATTCAGCAAGAGGTAATACATTAGGAAAAATTCAGGGCATAAGCTAGTTTACCATAAATAATTTGAAGCAAGTAGAAGGATGAACTCGGGACAACAATAGGTATAAGAATTCAGGAAGACACACACAAATTAGGCTAAGCAGACCCAAGAGAGTAAAAAATTGAAGGCATACAACAAACATAAGTTTTAGGTAGGTTCTAATGCTAGAAAGGCATAGAGTTGCAAAAAAGCTTTAAAACAAATAGGACCATAGGCAGAGACGACATAGTAGCAATTGGGGAAGGGGTTTATATAGTAGTTGATTTAAACAGACAAACATGGGAAAAAAATCAATCAGACATAAAATAGGAAAGAAAAGATCGCATGCATCAGTGATGGAGCCGGTAGAGGAAATACAAGAACTTCAAACTCTAGTTTGAGTCGAACGGATGTAAATCGAACCGATAATCAAGAATCATACATCGTATGATGTATATAGACAAAGCATCATCTAGATCGCACAGAATCATAGTCAATCAAGCCGGTTCTTGCCAAAAAATGGGAAAGAACTATGTAACACCATAGGTGCGTATACAATAGATAGGTACTACGAAATAGGTAAGTGAATCATGGATTGATTCCATGTTTATTTTGGAATCGAAGAAAATAGGAGGCGGCTGTTAGGGTTTCTCAGAAGAGAGAAGGGGAGAGTTCAGAGTGTTTAGGGGTGGCTGTTGGGGGAAAATAGGTTAGGGTTAGGGTTATGGAGATATAATGAGGTGGGTAGGTTTACTATGGGTCGTTGGTCATTTAAGATCAACGACCAGGATCAAAAGGGAAGAGGGGCAGGTTATTTTTAATGGGTTCCAACCGGGTAGGTCATAAGGGTCGTTTGGTTTAGGATGGGGTGATTGGGCCATTAATTTGGTCCGGAAATTGGCCTAATTTGGGACAAAATTTAAATTAAAGGATTTAAAGAAAAATTAAATTAATAAAATAGCTAAGTAAGTATAAAAATATTATTTATGTAACTAACTTTTTAAAAATAATAGATGAAGGTTGTAAAAGTATAAAAGGTTATTTTGACCCTAAATAAAATAATAAATGCAATTAATTGTAAAGTATAGGCTATTATTTTAAAAATCTGTAAATAGAATAAACAATATAAATGTAATTTTATAAAATGAAGTAAAATATTATAAAATATGCTTGTGGATATAAATAGTAAATTTAAATTACTTGAAATGATTTGGAGGATAATTAGTAAATATTAAATGATTAGAAATGCAAAAAATCAATTTAAAGGATTTTAAAATTGTAAAATTACTTATATGACCCCTGTATGTTGGATAATAGTGCAAAATGCAATTTTGGAAGTATATGATGCACTTTATAAAATACAACAATAGCAACAACATACCAGTATTATCCCACATTGTGTGGTTTGGAGAGAGTACTGTGTATGCAGACCTTACCCCTACCTTGTGAGGATAGAGAGGTTGTTTCCATGCACTTTATAAACAATGAGGGTAAAATTGGGTATCAACAACCCTTAATTTTCCAAATCTTCAACTTTTCAACTTTCGCCAAGAAGCCTCAAACCGGCCCACGGACCTCCAAATAAATATCCGGACATATTTCTAAGTCTGAAATCACCATACGAAACTATCAAAACTATCAAAACTCCATTCCAAAGTCGTCTACACAAATGTCAGACTCCGGCCAACACTTTTAAATTGTTACACCCCATGTTTTTGTACGTAAGAGTACGTCGTAAGTCAATTGATGTAAGATCGGAAATGAAATCATCTTTGAAAAACTTTTAAAGTTAGTTAATCATGTTATCATGGAGGTTTAAAATGTTTAAGAACATGAGTACCAAGTACCAAGAGGGTTGAAAGTCTTAGAAGCTAAACGAATTGAAGAAAATAAATTCCGTCGAAAGTCGACAAGTTGAAATGTTATAACATGTACTTTTTGGGTAAGACTATGGTGCTTATAAGAAGGTAATGTTGTGATTTATTTTAGTCTTATGATAGTCGTGTATTATGTTTTTAAGTCAAGCGAGTTGCGGAAAGAAAGTTGGAAAAGGTCATCACAAGTTACATTCATAAATGTGCTGAAAATTAGGTCCAATGTAGTTGCGATTATCTCTTAATATACTTAGCATTATGGGGTTATATACCTACCAAATTGAATATCTATAAGTCTAGTTTCTAACATATTAAACCATTCGTTGATATGACATCCGAGTAGATATATATTCATATTTTTGTGAGACCGCGCAAGCAGCTCCCAATGGGATCCACTTAGGTGGTGGACGACCCTTGAACATTTTAAAGGGATTGGACGGCTCATTTTTGGTTATTTTCGTACAAGGTCAGTTCTCAAACTCTCTCAACACCTCGCTAACAGTTCTCCATGGTTCCAAGTCAAATCTAAGGGGTTTTTAACTAAACCGAACCTCAAAAGCTAGCCTAAGTGAAGAAGATAGTCTCTATGGTGTTGTGATGGATTTAAGGTGCTTGTAAGCTAAAGGAAGCTTTGGATTGAGTTTTTTCTGATTATTTAAGGTATGTATAACAGCCTATTTCTTGGGATTAAGCTTATCTATGTGCTGGGTAAGTTATTTGGATGAAGAATTACAAGATAGAACTTGAAGTAGTATAAGAAGTTGTTGTCTCCTATTGCACTATTTTGGAGTTATGTATATGACTTCGTGTGGATGGAAATCGTGGGGAATAGATTGGCTATAATATTATTATTTTTTTATGCTTGTAAATATGTTGAGTATGTTGTATATAAGAGAAGATGTAACCACACAATACCTAGAAGTTGTCCTTGTTGTTATTATATCTTGTTGGGTTGATTGATGTTACTTTTATAATGGATATAAGGTTGGAATGTAATGTTAATATATATATATATATATATATATATATATATATATGTTTATATGATGGACCTGTTGATGGTGTTGTATGTACAGGGGAGATAGAAAACGAGTTAGGGTTTGGCTCCAATCCAAGATTGCCGCTCGTCATGTTAAATAGTAGTTTTGTTGGTGACATTTGTATACTTGTTGTTCTGTTTATTGATTGGTGTTATTGGTCTATTGGGTGTGTTGTGGTGCTGAAGGTATATAGTTGAAGGTTGTATGTGTTCTTGTTCTTTTGATGGACATGGGGAAATCAAGAAAAATATGGGAGATGATGTCCGTTTTAATATAAAATAAGCTTGTCGTTCGTTGTTTGATAGTTGTATCATTCATAGCTTAATGATAGTATTATTATAATCACTGTAGATTAAAATTAGACGAGACGAATGCAATGTGGTTATGGGATAGACTTTGATAAGGTATGTTAAGTCTATCCCTTCTTTCCTTTTGGCATGATCCATATGATACAAACAAAACGAGCAAACGCACAAGTTTCATAAATGACTCTATTCATAGAAGTACTAGGGGTGCCTATGTTCATGATTTCCCATGTGTCCTATTATAATATCGTTTGTTCATGGGTCTCAGAAAATACATACGTTGATAAAGTTTATTTCATGATATTAACCGAAGGCATATTGAACTTATGACATCCTAAGAGATCTTATTGACTTGATTCTTATGCATTGCATTTATTTATACATATACATTGATCCATCAATAGATGTCGTTATATACACATATATTATATGTATATGGGGTATGGCAAAAAGTTACAATATTATATACGCACCACCACCTGATCAGCTCGTATACGTCAATAAGTTCGCCCACAAAGGCCGAGATGATATGATAGGATGCCCTCAAAAGCTCGATGGTGTTATGTACGCATATCCCTATGCATGATATGACATTTATATGCATATTCATGACATTATAAATGTTTCATGATTCATAGAGCTTTTCAAACATACATGTTGAGTTCTTTACACCATGTTTCTTTCATGACTTTTCTATACTGCTTTCATGCCTTACATACTCGATACTTTATTTGTACTTACGTCCCTTTTGCCTAGAGACACTGCGTTCCATACCTGCAGGTCTCGATAGGCAGGTTGACAGTCCTCCTAGTAGGCTATCAGCTCAGCGGAAGGTGTTGGTACACTCCATTTGCTCCGGAGTTGCCTATTTAGTAAGTATGATTTGGACATGTATTGATTGGTATGGCGGGGCCCTGTACCGACCTTAATGATGTTTATGTACTCTTAGAGGCTTGTATACATATGTCATGTATATGGATACTTGTATGGCCTTGTCGGCCTATGTTTTGAGTATACAAATAATCATGTCGGTCTTAGAGGCCCGTATGTCACATGTATAAGTTTCTATATCATGTTGGGTCATTCTATGTCTAGTATTCCCTTATGTCTTACTCCGGTTATCTCATGAAAACCCTTCTGGCCCATTTACCCATGATGGTGTGATAAGAAAGATACGTTATATTGGTACTCGGTTGAATAAGGCACCGGGTGCCCGTCATGGCCTGTGCAATATAGGGTGCATAATTCTTTATTTCTCCATGTGAGAATATCTCCACCCTTATTTCGCCACAGGAACATCAACAGTGAAATTCTATCCTCATACTCCACACAACATCAACAACATAATGCCACCCTTATACTCCACACAACATCAATAGTGAAATTCCACCCTTATACTCCACACAACATCAACAGTTAAAGGTCACCCTTATGCTCCACACATCAACAATCAACCTGCACAACAAGTTCGCACGTACCATAATCACAGCAATACAAGATAACAATTTATTATCAAGAGACACATCCTCAAAACTCATCAATAAAGCGCACAAGGATATGATAGCAATAAAAATATGGATAAGGAAATACTATGGAAAAATCAATTACAGCAATAAAGTTCAAGTAGTCATATAAAAGATCACATATGTATCACTTAGTGTACATGTTCAAATCAAAGCACAACACAACAACAAGTACTGATGTGTGTTCATAACCTATTTGTATCTATCTCTAAGGCAGATATATCATAAGTCTAATGATTTTTGCATCATGTTCAAAACACGGTAAAAATATCCTCAAAATTTCTCTATCATAGTTTATCGTGCTCACGTAGTCAATTAATCAAATACTACATAGAATCAAGTAGAACACACAACCAAATAAAGCATAGAGCAATGTAGAAGCTACCCCTAGCATGCATACCCATGTATATAAGCTCGTCACCTCATATATGCATCACCCCTGCATGAAGAAAATAATATCAATTATTAGGAAAATTCCCTCAACCAAATCTAGGCTAGACACTTACCTCAAACAAGCCAAATCAATACTCTAAAAATGCCTTCATGCGCGAATCGATCTCCCAGTGTCTCAAATCTAGCCAAAAACAATTTACTAACATAAAATAATGCCATAGGAATCAAACCCAAATGATAAAGGTTAAATCTTTAATCAAATGCTCAAAATCAACCAAAAAGTCAACTCGGACCTGCATGCCCAAAATCCGAAACTAAACAAAACACTAATTAGCTTTCCTCATACCGCGTGTACACCATAGAACATGAGAGGGTGACCCTAGGGGGATGGTACTTATCCATATGATGCACGGACAGCTCACCTGCTATATATAACAACCTCACGAACCACGCACGTGCTATCATATCTCAGATCCGCATGGACCACTCACGTGCTATCAAACCAGTCAATATCACATAGAAAGCATATACAATAATATATGTACATGCACAACGAGCATCAAGTTACATATTCATGGACTGATATGAGTTGCATGCTAAGGTTTATGCATGTGCAAAGTGTACTACTATAGCTCAAATTAGGCGATTACGCCACAAAATAGCAATTTTCGTGTTTGAACAGGAGATAACATATAACATGATTCAATTAGCTCACAAAGGGGAATAAACATAAGAAGAATGATAGCAAGAAGCTAAACAGTCTATTTGTGGCATATATTAGCCAAAGCACCACCGTGAGCATGGATAAAAACCTGGGTACACGCACATGAGCTCAACCCCTCGTATGTGCGCCACCCATGGCCTATAGCCAACACTAATAACTTAGGCAAATACTGCCTCAACCAAGTTGTGGTAAGATACTTATCCCAAGCAAGCAATATCAATATTATAGAAATCCCTTTCCGTTCGAATCGATGTCCAAACGGCTGAAATCTAGTCAAAAATAACTTAATAATATCAATTAAGACAATAGGAAACAATCTCAAACAATAAAGCATTTATCACGATACAAGTACACAAAGTCAACCAAAACGTTCAACCCAGGCTCGCTTCTCGATAATCATTAAAAGAACTAATCACGGATACCAATTCAAATACGAGTCCAACCAAATAAGTTTCATCCAAATCCGACTCCGAATCGGGGGCCGAATCTATATTTTTCTATTTAGAAAAGTTGTGCCAAAATCCCAAATTTCATCACTTAGATTCACCAATCAAATGCTACAATCAAGGATAGAATCATGAATAATAATCAGATTCGAGTCAAAAACACTTACCCCAATCCAATTAGTGAAAATTACCTTTAAAATCACCAAAATCCGAGTGCCCAATCACAAAATATGATAAAAGGGGTAAAAGTCCCGAAATCGCTAAAAAGGACTGCCCGAGTGTGCCAGTCGCAAACGTGGCACGAGCCTCGCATTCGCGATTCACAAGTAATACCCCGTGAATTCATTGTCCAACCGCGAAAGCGATGATAGCAACTACCCAGCCCACACTTACCCTCCGCGAACTAGACTGTCATGTTGCCAACGTTATTAAAGAACTTGACACCGAGCAAAATATACAACTTTCCAAAATGCTCCGGGTGGTCCGATACCCACCCAGTCCCCCTAGACCCCCAAAAAATACACAAACAAGTCCATAACCACTATCTGGACCTATCGAGAGCCTCAAAACACATACGTTAATACCACAACAACAAATCAAATGCCAGAACACAAATAGAACATCTCATAAGTTCCCGATCATTCAAACTTCAAACAAAATGTCTGATTCAAGCCTAATCAATCGGAAATGAATCCAAATTTTGCACACAAGTCCCAAATGACAAAACTAGCATATTCAACCTTTTCGAAACAGAATCTTAATCCGATAAAATCAAAGTCAACTTTGGGTCAAACGTATGAACCTTCCAGACATTCAATTTTCCAACTTTCGACAATTCAAACCAAGACTACCTAGGAACCTTCGAATAAAAATTCGGACATAATAATAAGTCCAAAATAACCATACGAACCTATTGGAACCATCAAAATACCATTTCGGGGTCTTCTACACAAAAGACAAACCTTGGTCAACTCTTACAACTTAAGCTTCCAACAATGGAACTATGTGTTCTAATTCACTCCAAAACTGTCCCGAACGCAAACCAACCCTCCCCGCAAGCCACATAGAACCAAATACACATACGAGGAGAATCAAATAGGGGAACGTGGATAAAATACACTAAACGACCGGCCACGTCGTTACATTCTCCCCCTCTTAAACAAACGTTCGTCCTCGAACGAGTTTTTAGTCATCCCCGAAATACCAAATAGGTGAGGATATCTGCTCCGCATATGATGCTCGGTCTCCCAAGTCGCTACCTCAACTGGACCTTCACTGATGTAATATTATTCGACCTTAGTTAGCGAACCTGCCTATCCAAAATGGACAGTTGATCCTCATCATAAGTTAAATCCTTTTCCAATTGCACCTTGCTGAAATCCAACACATGTGATGGATCCTCATATTATTTCCAAAGCATGAAAACATGGACACTAGATGAACTTCTGACAAGCTGGGTGGCAAAGCAAGTTTGTAAGCCGTCTCCTTAACTCTTTCCAACACCTCGAAAGGACCAATATACCAAGGACTCAACTTGCCCTTCTCCTGGAACCTCATTACATCCTTCACGGGCGAAACCCTGTGTAGAACTTTCTCATCTACAATGAATGCCGCATCACGAGCCTTCCTCTCAGCATAACTCTTATCCCTAGATTGTATTGTACGAGGCCACTCCTGAATCAATCTCACCTTCTCCAAGGCATCACAAACCAAATCAATTCCCAGTAACAAACCAGAGAACGACATCGCCTCCCATATAGGGCCTCATACAAAGCCATCTAGACACTCGACTGATATCTTTGTTTGTAGGTTAACTTGGCTAACAGTAGAAACTGATCCAACTAGCCCTCTAAATCAAATACACATGCTCTCAACATTTCTTCCAAGATCGTTGTACGTCTGTAGATGAAATGTCGCACTCAGCTCAACTTCTGTACCCAACTCACGCTGCACGACTCTCCAGTTTTGCTATGTAAATTGATTGCCTCGATCCGAGATAATAGACATAGGCACACAATGCATATGGACAATATCACCAAGATAAATCTGAGCCAGCTACTCTGAAGTGTAGGAACTCATGATTGGAATGAAGTGTGCAGACTTGGTCAGTCTTTCCCCAATGACCCCAAGAGCATCAAATCTCCAGAATGTCTATGGAAGCCTGGCTACAAAATCCATAATGATATGCTCCCAATTCCACTCCTGTATATCTAGCCTCTGAATCAAACCACTAGCCCTATAATTCTCATACTTATCCTGCTCACACTTCAAATACCGTGGAACATACTCAACAATGCATCCCTTCATCCTCCGCCGCCAATAATGTTGCCTCATATCACAGTAGATCTTTGCGACACTAGGATGAATTGAATACCACAAACTATAGGCCTCCTTAAGACTCAGCTCCTGCAACACATCCATATTAGGCACACAATCTATCCTTGAAGCCGCAATACACCATCATCACCAATAGTCACCTCACTGGCACCACCTCGATGCGCCGTATCCCTAAGAAGAAGCAAGTAGGGATCATCATACTAACATGCCTTGATGCACTCAAGCAAGGAAGACTCAAATAGAACACAGACAAGGACTATAATAGACTCCAAAATATCCAACCTCACGAACCTATTGGCTAAAGCCTGAACATCCATAGCTAATGGCCTCTCCCCAGCTGGAATAAAAACGAGACTCCCCATGCTCTCCGCCTTCCTACACAAGGCATCGGCCACAACAATGGCCTTTCCCGGATGATAAAGAATGGTGATATCATAGTCATTCAATATCTCAAACCACCTGTGTTGCCTCAAGCTAAAATGCTTTTGCTTGAATATATGTTGAAGACTCCGGTGATCCGTACCTACCTCGCAAGACATGCCACAGGTAGTTCTTCTCATGGGGATCCAAGTGACACGAAGCAAGGTCAATCACACTGCCATCCTACATCAACACACACCCAATCCAACCCGTGAAGCATCACAATAGACAGTATATGAAGGCGATCCCGAAGGAAAAACTAGAACTAGATGAGCTTCTCCTCGCACTCGTTCGACCACCTGAAAGGGGTACCCTTATGAGTAAACCTAGTCAGTGGGGCTGCTATTGATGAAAACCCCTCCACAAAATGGCGATAATACCTAGCCAACCCTAGGAAACTCTAAATCTCTATAGCGGTAGAAGGTTTAGGCCAACTCTGATCTGCCTTAATCTTCTTCGTATCTACCTTAATCCCCACACTAGACACTACATAACCCAAGAATATCACAGAATCCTTGCATCTGGAGAACTTAGCATATAACTTCTTCTCCCTCAAAGTCTTGAGCATAATCCTCAAGTGCTGCTCATGCTATTGTCGGCTACGAGAATACACTAATATATCATCATGAATACAATGACAAAGGAAATAATATAGGCCTCAAATACGTTGTTCATCAAGTGCATGAAAGTTGTAGGGCATGAGTCAGCCCAAAAGACATCACCAAGAATTCATAATGCCATAATGGGTCTTGTAGGACGTCTTAGGAATATTTGAAGCCCTAATCTTCAACTAATGGTTCCCTGATCTCAAGTAATTCTTCGAGAATACACTAGCACCCTGAAATTGATCAAATAAATCATCAATATATGGTAGTGGTATACTAGATCTTGATGGTGACCTTGCTCAATTATAGATAGTTGATACGCATCCTCATAGAACTATCTTTCTTCTTCACAGATAGTACCGGCGCTTAACAAAGTGAAACAATATGCCTGATAAAACCCTTATCAAATAATTTATTTAACTATTTCTTCAATTCCTTCAATTCCTTTAAATCTGTTGTGGTATGGTGGAATAAAGATTGGTTGATATTGCAAATATGGTAGGAGAAGCTCAGGTATCACAATTGCGATGCCTGGTTCACATTTGCGAAGTCTGAGCTTGGATAGGTTAGTTCGCATTTGTGATGATCATGTCATATTTGCGATGATCATTACGCATTTGTGTTGGAACATGGTTCGCATTTATGAACCCATTTGTCCCATTTGCGAAGTTCGTGTAGGCAGGGCAGTTGCCACAACTGTGAGCTATTCTTCACAATTGTGAGGGTTCGCAGTTGTGAACCCAATCTGCAACTAAAGAAAAGTTAGAAAGCTCGGGATTTAGGTCTCATTTTTCATATCTTAGAACCCTAGATTCGGTAGGATGGGATTTGGGGAGGCAATTTTCATCAACAAACATCCGGTAAGTGATCCTAATCAATTTACAACTATATTTCATGATTATATCTTAGATTTAACCAAAATCAACGGGTAAAATTGGGAATTGTGTGAAAATTTTGAAAAATGATGATTTAAGAGTTTATTTGGACTCAGAATTGAAAACAAAATACATATATGGATCGCGGGGTTATGGGTAGTCGAATCTCTCATTAGACCCGGGTTTTGACCGATAAGGGAAAACCAAAAAATATTGTAGTTGCTTATGCTTTGATTGAAGTGGCTATCTCCCTTATTATTTAGTTACCCCTTTAATGGTTGAATTACTCTTACTTGAAGTTGTTATTTCGTGAAATATCCTCTTGTTAGGTTATTGGTGTTTAAGTTGTAAAAGTCGTTATCACATTGAGGAGGAGTCATTAGTTGTTGAGGTATCTTTCCTTGTTGAGTATCCTTCATTCATCTTGTTGTTATTGAGAGCATTGTATACAGTAAAATTGAGCCATGAGCTAATTGTTATGGATATATTGGTATTTTTTGTTTTGGCAAGTTTTAGTATATGGCCACTTATGGTGCGAGTTGTTATTTTGATGCGATATTATTACGCATGCGGTGGTATAAGAATAGGGGGTGATACGCATGCGGTGAGATAAGGTGGGCTTGATACGCGTGTTGCTAGTAAGGAAATTACTTGAATCCATGCTGTGAGATAAGAGGGCTAAAACGTGTGTAGCTACTTCGGGAAAAGGATTTTCAAAACTATTTGTAAGGCTCACACGGTGATATAAGGAAAGATTATGAATGAAATTGTGAAATGTGAAAACGAGGCGGTACCTCAATTGTGATTCTTACTGCACACTCTTGGCCAAAATGGATGGTTTGTTGAAGAGTTCTATTACTTCCTTCATTATTTTACTTGTACTTGTCCGTATTGATTTCTTGATGTTCTTAATCAGTGCTCATTGCTTATTGAACTACTTTATTGACATTTATTTTTATAATGATCTGATCGGTTGTTTTGAGTATTTTAGTGCAATTCGATTATTTAAGGTCTTGAGTGGCTTCATATGGTGTGTTACGATTTGCGTGTATCATTGATTTTGGTTTTCGAGTGATTCAGAGCTTATTCAGAAGAATGATTCTCATTTTAGAAGAGTTGACCAACTTTGACTTTTTCGTATTTGACCTCAGATAGGAGGTTTTGATGGTTCTGTTAGGTCCGGATGGTGATTTTGGACTTGGCGTATGCCCGGATTAGTGTTTGGAAGCTTCTAGAAGGTTTTGGCCATAATTGGCGGAAGTTGGAAATTTGAAGATTTAAAGTTTTTCCATGTTTTACCATGTGACTATCGGGTTCAGATTTTGGTTTCGTGACATGGAATAGGTTCGTTTTTCTATTTTGAACTTGTTTGCAAAATGTGGGGTCATTCGGAGTTGGTTTGATAGGATTCGGACGCATGGTTGCAATGCTAGATTTCTTGAGTTTTCTTTTTGAAATCATGTGTTTTGATGTCCAATATGTGGTTTTGGATGTTATTTTAATGGTTTGATTGCACGAGCGATTTCGTACTATATTTGTAGACTTATGTTGATGTTTGGTATGGAGCTCCGAGGGCTCGGATGAGTTTTGGACATGTTCCGGAGAGGTTGTAGAAGGTTAAGCTATAACTGGTGCTCTGTTCTCGTATATTTATGAGGTTTTCATCGCATTTGCGATGTTGGTCTACTGGGGAGGGATCTCTCTTTTGCAGGGAAATCATCGCTTTTACGAAGCCTGGCAGAGCACGTTTGCGAGCAAGCCGTCACTTTTGAGATGACCAGTGAACTTCGTATTTGCGATGAATTATGTCTCAAATGCGACGTTAGCAATGCTTCTATGGGTTCTCTTTTGTGGAAATTTGTTCGATTATTTGGGGTTAGCATCTGCGAATCCCAAGTCGCAAATGCGTCATCTACATGTTGTTTATAGCTGAGTATTTCGGGACTTACTTCATTTTACCATATTTGGAACCCTAGATTCGGTGGGAGGTGATTTTGTGGCGAGACTTTCATACCAAACCATTGGGCAAGTGATTTTGATCAATTTCCAACAATATTTCATGATTATATCTTATATTTAACATCAAATTTATGAGAATCAAAGAGGAAGATTTGGTGATTTTTGTCAAACTTTTAAAAAATGAAGATTTGAGTTTTGAGAGTCAATTTGGACTCGGATTAGATAACAAAACACATATATGGACTCGTGGGGTTATGGGTAGTCGGATTCTACCCTTGGACCCGAGTTTTGACCGAGCGAGCCCGGGGTTGACTTTTTGGAAAATGTGTAAAGATCATAGATTTAACTATTGTAATTAGTTTCTCTTGCACTATTTGATGTTGTTAAGTCGTTATGGTCAGATTTGAGCCGTGCGAAGGTGAATTTCAAGGAGAAAGCTATTTTTGAGTGTCGATTTGGCCTAATTAAGTGTAACGACCCGGCCGGTCATTTTTATTATTTAAGCCCCCTTCCCCTATTTATTGCCTCATCTATGTCATATTGTGGTTATGTGACTTTCCAGGGTGGTTGGTTTTGTTTCGTGTGAGGTTCGGAGTGAAATGGGACACTTAATCCCAAAGTTGGAAGCTTAATTTGAAATAGTTGACCGAAGTTTATCTTTTGTGTAGACAACTTAGGAATGGAGTTTTGATGGTTTTGGTAGCTTCGTATGATGATTTTTGACTTAGGCGTATGTCCGGAAATTGATTTGGAGGTCCGTATGTTATTTTGGCTTGAATTAGCCAAAGTTAGAAATTTGAAGGTTGGGAAGATTGAGAAGTTTGACAGAGAGTTGAATTTTAGTATATCAGGTGCGGATTTAGGTTACGAAAGTTTTAATAGGTCTGATATGTCATTGTGACTTGTGTGCAAAGTTTGAGGTCATTTGGAGTTGGTTTGGTATGTTTCAACATTAGTTTTAGAAGATTGAATTTCATGAGTTCATTAGGCTTGAATCGATGTACGATTCGTGGTTTTGGTGTTGTTTGATATTGTTTGAGGCTTCAAACGAGTTCGTGTCGTGTTTTAGGACTCGTTGGTGTGTTCGGATGGGGTCTCGATGGCCCCGGGTGTGTTTCGTATTGAGTTCGGACCATTTGTTCTTATATTGAGATTTATGGTTTTCTGAGTTTCTCGTTTCCTTCATCGAGTTCGCTAAAGATATGTCACGATCCCGCAACCGAAAGTCACTGGTCATCGTGCTTGCATTTTAAGTTCTGCGATTGCTTATGAGGATTTGTGAGCTGCTTTAAATTTTTCTACGCGATCGCGTTTGCCTTTCTGCGACCGCGTAAGGTAATAACTGGGCAGCATATATTTAATTTCCAAATCGAGGAATTTGTTCTACTTTTCATATTTTGAGTTAGAGTGCTCGGTTTTGGGCGATTTTGGAAGAGATTTTCAAGGAGTTGATCGGGATTAGTAATTTTGACTCTGATCTGATTATTATATATGAATCCATCATTGTTTTTATCATTTAATTAGTGTTTTGAGTTAAACATTTTGGGGAGAATTGTGATAACTTCATAAGCTACAGTTTGAGGATCTGAAGTTCGATTTTTATATATTCATAGAGTTTATGACTCAGTCTCGCCAGATTTTTGGAGTTATTGTCAGCTCTATCATGGAGTTCATTTATTATAGCTGGTTGGTTTAAATTGAAGTTATATTATTATTTTTGTTATTTCTTCATGTATGTTAGGCTTACCTAGTCTTAGAGACTAGGTGCCGTCACGACATCCTACGATGGGAGATTGGGGTTGTGACATTGAGGTAAGTATCTTTCCTAACTTTGTGTGAGGGAACTACCCCTTAGGATTTGGGTTGTTTGTGCTATTTGTGTTATGTGGAAGACGTGTACACGAGGTGACGAGTATGTACACAGTCTATATGTGGTATTTGACTAGTTTAGGTTATATAGACTCTTTTCATGCATTTAACTGGATTGTCATAAGGTGTTATATATTTCATTTTTAATTTACTCTTACATGTGTTAATCTACTATTACATGTTTTATTTGACGTTGTTAGTAGTTGTTCTACCTCTTACTTGTTATGCTTGCTCTCATGTGCTTTAGTAGAAGTTGTTGCTTTCCTTATTGTCTAGTTACCTCTTTAATTGTTGAATTACTTTTACTTGAATTTGTTATTTCGTGAAATATCTTCTTGTTGAGTTATTTGTGTTGAAGTTGTAAAAGCCGTTATCACATTAAGGCGAAGTTCTTAATTGTTGAGATATCATTCCTTGTTGGGCAATTCTCATTCATGTTGTTATTGTTGAGATTCTTGTACACGTTGTGATGAAGCTATGGGCTATTTGTCGTAGAAATATTGATATTGTTGACTTTTAGACAAGTTGTGGCATATTAGGCACTTGTGATGCGAGTTGTGATTGTGTTGTGATATTGATACACATGTAGTGGTATAAGGCTAGGGGTTGATATACATGCGGTGAGATAAGGTGGGCTTGATACGTGTGTTGCTAGTAGGGGAACTACTTGAAGCCACGTGGTGAGATAAGGGGGCTAAAACGTGTGTAGATATTTCCGGAAAATAATTTTAAAAACTAAATGCAAGGCTCACGCAGTGTTATAAGGAAAGATTGTGATTATGACTCATGAAATGTGATTTCGAGGTTGCACCTCAGTTGTGATTCTTATTGTTCATTCTATGTTGGGACAACCTATTGATTTGAACGGTTATTGTTCTACCTTCAATCATTCATCCGCAATTTGATTGTATTTGGCTATTCGTTGTTATCTTGGTATTGGAACGATTGTGATCTCTTGTGTGAGTCGTTCATTCTACGTGATTTTTTTTTGTATTGCTTTTACATGCAATCTATGCCTCCATTATAACTTGATGCATTGATTGTCAATGTGAATTTAATTGCATGGAGTCACTCTATCATAATCTTTTGAGTTGTTGGTAAAATTAAGGTTTCAATAAAAGAATTAATAACATGCTTTATTCTAAGTGCCTCTTAAGATAGAACTCATTATTTTACTCGGTGCTTTTTTATTTTCAATGATTATCGCACATTTACTATAATTGGGTTCTCTGATTATTCTCATCACCCTGGTTGATATTTACCTCACTTAAAAATTTTATCATGATTTTCTTTATCGAATTTTATACTTAATTCGTTAATTCAATACATGTGTTGTTTTGTTTAAATATGATATTTTACTCAACTTTATTGATTTCTAGACTAAACCCATCTGAAACTCTATTTCGTATAAATTTTATCTTACTTTACTTTATTTAATTGTTAAAGTAAACTAATAATTTCATTTGAGGCCTTATTCTATTCAAGATTTTTATTATGCTTTATGGTATTTAAATAGATCTCTCAATCCTTTGAATTGATATTTGTCACAGTTGAAATGTACATGGTAGCACTTGAGATTTTCCATGTGAAGGTGATTGTTATTGTGGGCATGAGGTTCTATACGTGTAAGATTTGAAAATTGCAGTACATGGTTTGTGAATTACAAGGTGTGGAGCCTCAGGGGAAATTTTTGCATTAAGTCCATGCCTTGGAAATGATTTGATTATTTGAGTTGTCTTATGTTCTTCCTTATTTGAGCTCATTCATATTTTATCAGTGTTCTGATTATGTTGCTTCTTTATTTCTCATTTACCACTTGCAGCCATTTGTGTTTCTATTATTTTATTATTGGTTGTAAATCAATAATTTTTCCGTCGTTAGCTTTACATTGGTGTTCTTTCCACTGTTAGATCTATGTGTATCTTGAACGGACCTCTATGTCTTGTAGGTGTCTTGACCTGGACTCGTCACTACTCTACCGAGGTTAGGCTTGATACTTACTAGATACCGTTGTTGTGTACTCATGCTACGCTTTGGCACATTTTTGTGCAGATCCAGGTATTTATGATCGTATTATAGAGAGTTGTGTTTGTACGGTAGGAGACTTCACGGTATATCTGCTTGACGTTCGCAGTCCTTAGAGTTACCATCTTATTTCATTGTGGTACTGTTAACTAGTAATTCGAGACAGTATTGTATTTAGAAATTCTAGTGAATTTCAGTAGAGCATATGATTCCGTACTACCGGTTTTGGGAAATATATAACTATTGGATGGTTGCAGCTATGTATATCATTTACCGGTTTATGATTTAGTGATTAAATAGTTCAATTCTATTATTAACTCGTCATATGTTAAGCTTACCTAGTCAAACCTAGTCTTAGAGACTAGGTGACATCAGGACATCCTAAGGTGGGAATTTGAGGTCGTGACAAGTTAGTATCAGAGCTCTAGGATAGGTTCTACGAGTCATAAGCAAGTTTAGTAGTCTTGCGTATCGGTGCGGAGACGTCTGTACTTATCTTCAAGAGGCTATGAAACTATTAGGAAAATTCCACTTCTTTTATTTTTATCGTGCGTTATTGATTCAACTTGAAGCACCACTCTTATATTCCCTTGCATCCACTCGTATGCAATATCGCGCACTTGGTATCAGCTATGCACCGATGGTAGGTGATGCTGCGGATGAGCTACGAAGGGGCCATGGATGCTCGATCATTGTCTTAACATGTTGTTTAGATTGAGGACAGAGATGTATTGATGAATCTTTCAGCGGTTCACGTGTGGGGTGCGGCGGGTTCTGGTATCTTGCATTTGGTGTTGCGCGAGCTAGGAAGGTTGGTATTGTGGATCATCAGATGATATGTCCTATAGCTTCACGCCAAGTGGGGGAGTCCTCTATCGATGATTAGATTGCATGGTCATGTGTTATATCAGTTCTTGTCTAAGGTATATATGTGGGATTGAAGGATTTTGCGGGACAGTATATGCTACGGTCAGAGATCTTCACGGGGTAGTGCCGGGACATGCGGTATTTCTATATCATTATTAATTCTACATTTCTGTAACAAAGAGATTAGAGAAACAACTTTGGAATCACATAACGTCTCGTTAGAGTGGGTATCTCAGTTGCAGCACTAGTGGGTGCTACAAGGGAATACAACGGTTTATGGGCTTTCAAAAAACGTGGATCGTGCTAGGACCTCCTGCAGTGGGTCTTGGTCTGAGATCATTGTATACCAATAAGGGAAGGTGATAACCTGAAGACTAGTTGAGGAGGGTTCGAACAAAGGGGTCAGCTCGGTGGTACTGGGTAAGCATAGCAACAAAAGTAATTGGTTCCTTTGGGTGTGGTGAGTCTTTACATGCATATTGTGGCAATACTAATGGGTTTGACGGCTTGCGTGACTTGGTTGAGTTGGGGAAATTAAGTTCTGATGGCTTGATTATGTGAGGGCGGGTTTCGAAGAGTTCTTGATAGTGTCGACCACTGCTTCAGCTGGATGTCTGTTGTTGGTGTAAGGAGCATGTTGCATGTTATTATCTTTCTCCTGGAGGGGGTCACGAGTTCAAGATAGCATGGATGATTTTGAATGCTCAGAAGAATGATGGCATTATTTGATACCACCTGAGAAGGGTGCACACTCCAGAAGGCACACTGTGCTTCGACTTGCGGATGCCTGACTGGTATTATGATAATTGCTTGAGTGATCGGCTGCTGATGTTCAAATTTTTCTATGAGCCCCAAAAGAATTACTAAGCCAGCGTTTGGCCATAGATTTCCAAATTTATTCTGAAAAATCTGATTTTGGGTGAAGTTTGGTTTGAAGATGAAAATGTGTTTGGACATCTATTTTAGGTGAAGTTTGGTTTGCAAAAACATGACTTATACCCACAAGTTTTAAAAAACTATCACAAATACTCAATAGTACCATTATCAATAACATTCATTATATTATCTCAAACCATAGTCTTGAACATAAATAAATTTGATACAAAATTATTATTTTTATAATGAACTACATGATACACTATCAGATGACCGAGAAGACGAAGCAACATCGTTACAAAATAATAAATGGTCGGCTCTTTTATAAAATACAAAAGTTTGGGGCAATTTTTTAAAAATATAATAGTGATATTTTGGCCCAAAACCAGCTATTGAGCTAGTTTTGGGATTTGGAATTTGCCCAAAATGTAGGCAAAATCTATGGCCATACATGTGTTTGCGAAATAAAATCCAAGTTTATTTTGGAAACATCTATGGCCAAACGGGTCCTAAGTTATTTGAGTAGTGCAGTTGGGATCAGATATAAAGATTACGGTTGTAACGACCCGATCGGTCATTCTGAGTATTTACACTCCTTTCAACTATTTGAAGTCTTGAATAGCTTTATATGATATATTATGACTTGTGTGAATTGTCGATTTGCGTTTTCAGGTGTTTCAGGATTAGTTCGTAAGAATGAATTTTCATATTTGAAACTTTGAGTTGAAAGAGTTGACCAAGTTTGAATTTTAGTATTCGACCTCGGATTGGACTTTTGATGATTCCAATAGCTCCGTATGGTGATTTTGGACTTAGGATCATGTCCGAAAAATTATTTCGAAGTCCGTAGTTGAATTTGGCTTAAAATGGCTAAAATAGAAAGTTAAGTTTGGAAGTTTGACCGGGGAGTTGCCTTTTTTGATATCGGGGTCAGAATCCAATTCTAGAAATTGGAATAGGTCCGTTATGTCATTTATGACTTATGTGCAAAATTTGAGGTCAACCGGACTTGATTTAATAGGTTTCGGCATTGAATGTAGAAGTTAGAAATTGTTAGTTTTCATTAGGCTTGAATTTGAGTGCGATTTGTATTTTTGATGTGATTTGAGGGCTCGACTAAGTTAGAATGATGTTTTAGGACTTGTTGGTACATTCGGACGGGGTCCCGAGTGGCTCGGGTGTGTTTCAAAGTGTGTTTTGAGCGAGTCTGGGCATTTCGGCACTTTGATGTTGTTCTGGAACTTTGGAAGTGCGGGGGCACATACTGGAGTGCTGAGGCATAGAAATAGTGAAGACCGCAGAGGAAAAGTGCAGAGCACAGAAGAATTGTGCGGACCATAGAATTTCTCTCACTACCGGAGAATTGAGATTTCTGCAGATTCGGTGGTCCGACTTCGGAAGCTTATATTTTTTAATCTACAAGGAATTTGAAGATGATTCAAAAATGAAAGTTGTATCCCTATGAGTCTCGTTTCTCGAAAGGTTTACCACTAATCATTTGGACATTTTTAGAGAAAGTGATGGTCAATTTACAGAAGCGTGGTAGTGCAGAGGCTGCTGAAGTGCGGCCACAGAACCTGGGATGTGCGCCGGCACAAAGAAATGTGCGGTCAGCACAATAGGGATCAGATTTTGTACTATATGAACGAGGGGTTCATCTCATTTTTCATATTTGGACGTTGGGAGCTCGGTTTGTGGCAATATTTTGCGGGATTTTCAAGAAATTCATTGATGTAAGTGATTCTAACTCTGATTTGGTTAATATACATGAATATATCATTGTTTTCATCATTTAATCAGTATTTTGAGATGGAAATCTAGGGAAAATTGTAGAAATTTCATAAAACAAATTTTTGGGATTTGAATATCGATTCGAAGTCGGATTGGAGTGAAACTAGTATGGTTGGACTAGTAATTGAATGGATGGAGTTTTTGAGTTTCGTCGGATTCTGAGACGTGGGCCCCACTGTCGATTTTTCGAGCGGAGTTGAAAATTTTCATAAATTGTTAATTTTTAAGCATTGGAGTAAATTGTGATTTATTTGCACGTTATTTGAATAGGTACGAATCGTTTGGCTTGGATTGAGGATACAGGAAGGCGTATGGAGGTTGATATGCAATGAATGAAATTTCTGGAGTATTGTTTATCTTGATCGGCATTGGATTCGGCTTATTCGAGGTAAGTAGCATCTCTAATCTTGGAGCTGAGGGTATGAACCCTGATTATACGTGTTATGTGAATTGTTGGAGGTCACGCACATGCTAGGTGACGGGCGTGTGGGCGTGCACCATAGAAATTGAGATTCGATTTATTCCGTAGTGTTGTATGGTCAATTAACTTGTATTTTTCCATGTATTCTTATGTGGTAGAGAAACTCAGCTGTGAGTCATGTTAGAAATCATGCTTAGGCAAATGTTGGTATTATTGGGACCCACTGAGGTCATTTCTACTGTCGAATTATATGTTTAAACCGTAATTTCATACTCATTCATTGCATATCATATCTCAGTCTCTATTGTTATTTATTGATATATCACATCATCATTTTTGGGCTGATTTTCATGACATTGTGAGCCTGAGAGACTGGAGAGATTGATGACTGAGTGAGGCCGAGGGCCTGATGGTGAAGATATTTATGGGATCGGGATGCGCGCCGCAGCATATTTTATTTATTTATGCCATGATTGGCTTATTATAGCACTTGGGCTGAAGGAGCCCCTTCGGAGTCTGTACACACCCCCAGTGAATGCAGGTACATACTAGGTGTGAGTGCCGAGCGATTGGGAGGATTGAGTGACTGTGAGTACTGAGTGACTGTGAGAATTGAGTGACTATGAGGACTGAGTGATTGGGAGGACTGAGTGAATTAATACTCTGAGAGTATGCATATGGTTTTATCGCTGAGTTGCATCGCATTCGACATGCACACTTGACATACAGGCATAGAGATGTATTTTCCTCATGTTGCACGGTATCATGTCATTCATGACTTTTCATACATATTGACATGTAGGCATAGAGATGTATTTCCTCATGCCATTTGAAAATGAAACATTTACTTGTTGAAAGTTTTGAGAAAAATCACAGATCTCAGACTTACTCATATTTCGGTGACTTTCGGCAAAAGATTTGAGTTTTACTGTTATACTTAAAACGAAAATGTTTTTTTTCTAGAACTCTATACGAGCTGAGCATTTTATTATTGAATTATTACTAGTGCTGCTTTAAATTGTATTGTTATGAGATGTTATTGGTTATTGGTGTGAACTCTGACCTTAGTACAAGCTCATCACTACTTTCAACCTAAGGTTAGGTTTATTACTTCTTGAGTACATGGGGTCGGTTGTACTCATACTACACTTCTGCACCATACGTACAGATATTAGATGTTGATGTTGTTGTGATCGACAGGAGCTGGATTTGAAGACGTACCTGCGTTTCAGTCGTAGCTGCCTCTTATTCATGGTAGCCTTAGATTTATAAAAATTCTGTTTATGTACATTTCGAACAGATGATATATTTATTTCATACCAGCTTTGTAAATTCTTATCTTAGAAGTTCATGATTTGTAATTCCAGTCCTTGCGAAATTTTGTATAAAAATGGCGTATTATCATTTCTTATCTCAATAAATCTCATTAAATTGAATAGTTGTTAATTGGCTTACCTGACGATTTGGGTTAGGTGTCATCACGACTACGTTGATTTTTGGGTCGTGACAGTGGTATTCTAGGGATTTTAAGACTTAGAGTGTTCTCGAAGGCAGATTATTCCAGGGTTGTGACGGTAATGGTATGTTAAGAGGTTGACGGCGGATCGTATGTGCTATGGATAGGTTATCATGGGTTTTCGGAGGTTATCTACCTATATCGGAAGGATCGGAATTGATTAGCGGCCACTGGTAGGCCTAATAAGGAAGTGTATTCTACATCGGGTCACATTTGTTTACTCAGCACAAATATTGTAGCGTGTGGTGTCCTTGATTAGAGTTGACCTTATTCGTGTTCTAGTGTGTACTATGTGTTACTCTTCTATGCCATGATGGGTTGTGGGGTTACTGACTATTTACACCTTATGAGGTACTGTTTGGGCTTGTGGTGGAATTTGAGCTAGATAGCTCCTGGGATATTGAATGGGTGATTGCGCCTTGGTTGTGCTCTTCTTGTTTGTGGTATATATATTTATATTTTCTTCTCCATGGTTATGGTCATGAGCCTCGCGTTGTTGTTGAATATTACGCATATGGTTATTGATTATGAGACTCATGCCTCGAGGTATTCCATGTGGACCGATATTTGGATCGGATCACGCATCGCAGCGGTGTTATGTTTGGATAGGATCCTCTATTCTCATTTCGTGTGATTTTGTTTCTCCATTGTGAGATGGGTTCATAGCATCGCACTTCGTGGTGGTGTCTGTTGAGCCGCGAGACAGTCCTCTCATCTGATTCTATTTCCATCATCTACGTACATCCGAGTTGTTGCTTCTTTGGTGCACGGATGGCATGGTATGTGGCTCCAAATAGGATCGGTGTTCCATGATGGTAGGACAGCTTGTACTAGAATGGGTGAGGTTATCTTTGCCGGAATGAGTGTTATCGAACTTAATTAAGTATTTTGGAAGGATAATGTCACTAGCTGGGTTAGATTTCTGGCTATGGTTCTTGTCGGGCAAAAGAGCTTTATCACTTTTTGATGTGATGAGTGGTTATGAGTTTCTGCGTGTTTCCTTCATCATTGACATGCACGAAGTAGTAGAATAATGTTATATTTTATATTAGGTTAGTTAACCGGTACCGGGGTCATTATTGAGCAGCTATTATGGTCGGAAGTTATTTCTACGAGTATCTTAGTTATGTAGTATATTGTGTGATTACATTTGGGTTATGATTGTTTGTTGATTTAGCTTGTTTAAACTTATACAGTGTGTAGATACGAGAATCAGGTCTTGTAACGAATTCCGAAAATTAGAGATTTGACTCCGAGGTTTATGGCATAAGGCCGAAGTAAGGATCTTTAGCTACCTTCTGTTGCTAAGCTTGCATGGATTGGGGTGATGTGAGATCACCCACGGGTATGAGTACGGTGATTTTATGCAGTAATTCGATGGCTTTGGAATGACTCTTGTCATGTTCGAGGACGAACACAGGTTTAAGTGGGGGAGAATGTAATAACCTGACCGGTCGTGCAGATATTTAAGTGCAAATCAGTGGTTTAAGGTCTTGATTAGCTTCATAAGGTATGTTATGACTTGCGTGTATCGTTGGTTTTGGTTTTCGAGTGATTTAGAGTTTATTCGGAAGAATGATTCTCATTTTAGAAGCTTTAAATTGGAAGAGTTGACCAAGATTGACTTTTTGGTATTTGACCTCGAATCGGAGTTTTGACGGTTCCACTATGTCCGTATGGTGATTTCGGACTTGGGCATATGCCCGGATTTGCATTTGGAAGCTTCTAGAAGGTTTTGGCCATAATTGGCGGATGCTGGAAATTTGAACATTTAAAATTTTCCCTAGTTTGACCATGATTTAACTTTGTGACTATCGGGTTCGGATTTTGGTTTCGGGATAGGAATAGGTTTATTTTTCTATTTGGAACTTGTATGCAATATTTGGTGTCATTCAGAGTTGGTTTGATAAGATTCAGACGCTTGGTTGCAATTCTACAGGTTCTTGAGTTTTCTTTTGAAAATCATGCGTTTTGATATCTGATTCATAGTTCTATATGCTATTTTGATGGTTTCATTATGAGAGCGAGTTCGTTTAATATTTTTAGACTTGTGTTGTTGTTTGGTGTGGATCCCCAAGGGCTCGGATGCACTTTGAACGCGTTCTGGAGAGGTTGTAGAAGGTTCAGCTATAACTGGTGCTCTGTTCTCGCATTTGCGAGGCTTTTATCGCATTTGCGATGTTAGGCTACTGGGGAGGTACCTCGCTTTTGCAAGGAAACCATCGCTTTTGCGAAGCCTGGTAGTGCGCTTTTGCGAGGAAGCTTTCACTTTTGCAATGACCAATGATCTTCGCATTTGCGACCTAATTCTTCGCAAATACGACGTCAGTAGTGCTTCTCGGGGTTTACTTTTGCGGAAATTTGTTCGCTTTTTCGGGGTTTGCATTTGCAAATCCCATGTCGCAAATGCAACATCTGCATCTTGTTTATATTTGAGTATTTCGGAATTTATCTTCATTTTACCATATTTTGAACCCAGACTCGGTGGGAGGCGATTTTGTGGAGATATTTTCATACCAAACTATTGGGCCTAATCGAGGTAAGTATCTTGCCTAACTTTTTGTAGGGGAATTACCCCTTAGGATTTGGGTTGTTTGTGCTATTTGTGTTATGTGGAAGACGTGTACAAGAGGTGACGAGTGTGTGCACATGCTATCTGTGGTATTTTACTGGGTAAGGTTATGTAGACTCTTTCCATGTCATTAATTGGATTGTCGTAATGTGTTATATCTTTCATTTTTAATCTACTCTTACATGTATTAATCTACTCTTACATGTTTTATTTGACGTTGTTAGCATTTGTTCTACCTCTTACATGTTATACTTGCTCTCATATGCTTTAGTAGAAGTTTTTACTTTCCTTATTGTCTCGTTACTTCTTTAATTGTTGAATTACATTTACTTGAAGTTGTTACTTCGTGGAATATGTGTAGATAGTTAACAGTCTCACAACTCATCGTGGAATAGAAGAGTAACACATGGAACATATCAGGACACAAATACGATCAAATTCCACTGGTGTCATTGTTACACCCTATATTT
>AWOL01S0009942.1:0-24180 GCA_000715115.1 Nicotiana otophora
GGGGTGATTTCTCGAAGCGGATTGGAATCCGGCCTGCTTTGTATATGAGTTTGGCTCTATAACTGAGCTATCGCTACTTGTTGGGCTTGTAACATCTCGAATATCATACGTAAGCTAGCCTCGATTTCCCCCACGTTATGGGTGTCTCGGGCTACGGATCGAGTACCGCCTTGAATGCTTCTTTCCGGTTTAGAACGCTGATTCGCCTCCAGAGCTATTTGTGAATTGACATCCAATAGTACTTCGACTCGAATTTTTGGGTACTTCGATTCGAGCCTCAGTGCCATCGTCAAGTGGCTTTCCGGCCCCGAGTGCCAAGTTGTTGGTTTCACCTTGAAGGCCGGCTTCGTGGTCGATAGGTAAAGCCATTGCTGATTTGAAGTTGTAAGTTGGTGTGTACTGTAGATTTATATCAAACAATCACTGTTATCCTTAGCCCCACGGTGGACGCCAAACTGTTTACCCGAAAAATCGGATAACGTTAAATTTAGTATGGTTCTAAGGATACGTAATACCCTTTGAAATAAAGATAACAATACAAGTATTTTGATTATGAGAATGAGGATGATGAACAGAAAGAATGAATCGGATAAAGTAAAACAAGCACCAGAGATATCTTTGTATATGAGAAAAGATCCTTTGTTCCAATCTATCCTTTGTTCCAATCTATAATAGAGGGTCATTACTTTATTTATAACAAAATAATAAAATAAAGCATATAGTAGAGGACCCATGATGATTTGTCTCTTCCTCGATTCCCGCCAAGATTCTCTCTCTTGGGGTGGTTGTAACGGCTCTTGTCTGTGAGTTCGATACTGGCTCGAACTCGATACTGGGTCGGCCCTTCGGTCTAGGCTCGAATTCGACCTTCGGGATGGGCGTGACGCATTTCCGACCTCGAAGTATCGCTCAGCGGATCGATTTGATCACGGGCTCGATAAGATTATCGAGCCGACTCCTCGAGTAGCCTTCGGACTTGAGGCTCGTTTGTACTGTCTTCGGAGCTTACTCCCAAAATTCTACTCCGGTTTATTGCCACTCGAACTCGATCTAGGAAAGCCTAAATCTATTTTGACCGTGTACAAGGTCAACATATTAAATTGATATTAAGTGCAAAGATTAGCGTGTATTGATGTACTTATTGTCTTTCAACTTTATCATTCACTCTTTCCATCTGAAAATGGTTCCATGGTTCTATATCTTCACTATCTTATATTCCTCCTTCTACTTCAAATCAAGTGCTGAGCTCATAACTTCTCTTCCTGGACAGCCTCCAAATATTTTCTTCAAACAGTACTCTGGTTATATTGTTACAAATGCTCAACACGGCAGAGCTCTATTTTATTACTTTATCGAAGCAGATTCGGAAAATGCAGCATCACTTCCCCTAACTGTGTGGCTCAATGGAGGTACATTTCTCTGTTGACCTTGGTTTTTCATTTGAAGAATTGAACTAAAAGGTTATTAATTTGATCGAATCCAAAACCTTAGGCCCTGGTTGTTCATCTGTGGGTTATGGTGCTTTTATGGAGCATGGTCCTTTTCGGCCAGGGATTGATGGGAGTCTTATAAAAAACAATTATTCCTGGAATTTGGGTAATGTTTCTTGTTTCCTGAATGATCATATTGAAAAGTTTGTACACCCGAGAATCTGATAACAATGACTGATTTTGATTGCTAAACATGAAACAGAATCGAACATGCTATACGTGGACTCCCCTATTGGAGTAGGATTTTCATACTCAAATACAAGCTCAGACAACATCAATTGGGATGATACTGCAACTGGTACACCAGTTTTCCTGAAATAGCCAATAGTATTGATAAGTCAATGCTACAGGATATCTTTGGTTTTACTCTTTGTAATCTTTACAGCTAAGGAGAATCTCCAATTCATCCTCAACTGGTTCAAGAAGTTCCCCCAATATAGAAACTCGGATGTGTACTTAACTGGGGAGAGTTATGCAGGTTCACATATGAACTGGCCTAATCTATATGGTCTTTTGGTTGTATATACTCATAGCTTTTTAGCACTAAGATTTGGTAACTAATAAGTATGTTTTTGGTTCTTAGGTCACTATATACCACAGTTTACTTTATTGCTGCTTGACTACAACAGAAAGCCCAATGTTAAACCAATCAACCTTAAATCAATTGCAGTAATGTTTACATTACCCTTGAACCACCAAAGCACGTTTTCATATCTCCACTCTCTGTTGATAATTATTTCCCTTTCAAATCTTCACTTAGTCCAATGACTTTGCAGCTGGGGAATCCACTGCTAGATATTGAAATAAGCGTGAAGTCCGCAGAATATCTATGGTCACATGGTGTCATTTCTGATGAACTGCTTGATATGCAAAGAACAGTCTGTAATGAAACAAGGTATGTGCTGGATATATACGTAATGAGACATCTAACGAATGCTCGAAAGTGTGGGAACTCAGAACAGAGGAGATGGGAAATGATACAGTTAAGGATGATATTCTCTTGCCAACATGTGTATCCTCTAATGCAGCAGGACAATTACTGGCCCTTGGAAACCTTGCCACAATGCATGAAAAGGTATGAAATCAAATTCCATGAGAACTGTGATTAGGACATAATTCAACTATTTGCAATTGGAGCTAACTTGTTGCAGCTATTTTTTTTGACAGCTCGATAAGAAAGTAGGAAAAGTTGCTGATCCATGCCTTACTGAGTGGATTGATCTGTACCTTAACAAGCCAGAGGTTCAGAAGGCGCTACATGCCAATACCACTTACCTTCCGTATGCCTGGGAGATCTGTTCAGGGTAGGTTCTCTCTGTCCCGTCACTATCTCTTGCACTAAATTCTGTTTATCGCTTTATCTAAAATCATAAACTATTAAACAGAGAATACTTATATTTATTTATTTTATGTTTATAACACCCTTTACTTTCTCTTCTGCTTGTTGCCGTGCATTTATAAAACAAGTCTGTTAAAATCTCTGAAAATGCAGGCCCCTTCAGTATAGGCTAGACGATGTTGCAATAAACATTATACCTCTACTGTCAGATATTCTAAAGGAGCATATCCCAGTTCTGCTTTTCAGGTTAGGTGATTACTGAATATGAAGTTCCTACACTCAAATTTCCTGCTAACTTCACAATTGTAACAACTACGTAATCTTAACCTTTTGGTTTTTGCTAAAAGCTACTAATCTAAAGTAAGATTGTGCGTGTTTTACATTTTCCAGTGGAGACCAAGACTCAAAACTCCCTCTGACCCAAACTAGGAAAATTGCTAAACTGCTTGCTCGAGATTTAAAGCTAGTTGCTTTTGACAAATATGGTCCTTGGTATGATGGCTTGCAGGTATGTTCCTCCATTCCCAAAGTACAATGTAGCCTTAGATAAAATATGTGACTGCATTTTTGCTTTTAGTTTGGATTACATACGCAAAAAAACGTTAAAATGTATAGTTATAATAGATGAACTCCTAGAATCCGCTAACTCTAAATCTTGGATCCATCTCTATACCAGACGATGGAAACATGTCTGTATATATATAANATACGTAATCTTAACCTTTTGGTTTTTGCTAAAAGCTACTAATCTAAAGTAAGATTGTGCGTGTTTTGCATTTTCTAGTGGAGACCAAGACTCAAAACTCCCTCTGACCCAAACTAGGAAAATTGCTAAACTGCTTGCTCGAGATTTAAAGCTAGTTGCTTTTGACAAATATGGTCCTTGGTATGATGGCTTGCAGGTATGTTCCTCCATTCCCAAAGTACAATGTAGCCTTAGATAAAATATGTGACTGCATTTTTAGTTTGGATTACATACGCAAAAAAAACGTTAAAATGTATAGTTATAATAGATGAACTCCTAGAATCTGCTAACTCTAAATCTTGGATCCATCTCTATACCAGACGATGGAAACATGTCTGTATATATATAATTTGTTGCTTTATTACAGATTGGAGGATGGAGTCAATCATTTGGAGGGCTAAGGGAAGGCAAAAACGTTACATATTTAACATTTGCTACTGTTAGGGGTGCAGCTCATGAAGTGCCCTATACATCTCCTTCACAAGCTCTTACACTTTTTAGAGCATTTCTGAGAGGACATAAGGAACAGCACAATTCGAGCCCACAAGTTGCGTAACCCTATGGATCTGATGAACCTCTATTCCACTTTTCTCTAGACTGCAAAAACCTATTCTCAAGCTTTATTTTGTTATCTTTGTCTTACTTTTTTTTTCTGTGTGGATTTTAAATAAGCCTACTTATTGCATATAACTTGGCTGGCCCTAGATTTTACCTAGAGCCCAATGATTGATTTATAGAGTCTTCAAAAATTATGTTGGATCATCGCTTCTGATTTGTTTCACAATTTTGAAGAAAAGTTTCTGCCAAAAAAAGAAAACAATTTTTTGTCAATAACTGTTTTCTAATCAAACATCAACCTAAAAGTTTTTCAATTTTTGAAAAACTGAAAGATTATTCAAAAATAGTTTTTTTCCCGCAAAACAGAAAAAGACTTCTTGGTGTTTGGTTGTAATTGTAAAGCAGCTTTTGGAAAACAAATGAAATTTCTTTTCCAAGACTTCATTTTCAAACTGAGAGCAAATACCACAGTAATTGAATGGTAATCCACTAGTATAGTTGTAACCTTGTATCTTATAGGTGCAATGTTGATTCCCCTTCGTCGTACTCTACCCAAACGCTAGGGTAGGTATGACAAGCGGTGTGGTACGGATTTTCTCTTGACTCGCAAAATTTCAACCCAACCTGCCCCATCCCGGCCCGCATCCATACCGGCGTTCACCCGTCCCGCATCCACACCCGCCCCGCATAACTTGCCTAGATTTTTTTTTTTTTTTACATTTTTACTATATATACTCGTGATTTTAGTAATTCTAAATATTACAGAAGACTTCGGTTATGGAAAGAAGAAGATAAAAGAAGAAGATAAGATACTTATGAGAATTAAATTCAGATGCAATAAAGTTACTTAACAAAAGTCTTTGATATCATAATACCTCTTATTACGATTTTTATGTGACTAAAATAAGTGTTTTGTTTTTATTTTTGCTTTTGACAATACTTTATATTATATTATATTTTCTTTGAGGCCAAAGTGCAAAAATCAAGATCTGTCATCTATGGGGCCATAATGCAATAATTGACCAATTAAACACATTGTACAGTTAGAGTAGCTCTACAGCTCAGTTGCCATATATCTATATTATGTAATTCCAGATTTGGTTATTGAACTGTTCAATTTGAATATTGGGTTGTTTTTCTCATCTAACAATATTCTGTTCAAATTGTATCACGAAGATTTGTAACTATAATGATTATTGATTAATTTGCTTTTATGTATATGCAAGAATGAAAGGGCAAAAAAGTGAAAGTAAGATATATTACTATAATTTACTAAGAGAAAGATATATCAAAATTTCGTGTATACTATATTTACTAAGAGTAAGTAAGATCAAATCACGATCTTAACATATCAAAATCTCGTGTTTCGATTTTTCATAGAAAATTTCGTGTTTCGATTTATCATAGAAAATTTAGTGAAAAATAATGTAAAACGACAAGTACAACAGATATATTAACTCGTTTAAATATAATATATAGCTGCTCGAAATACTTATCATTTAAACAATCATATGTTAGATATATTACTTTGATCAATAAAATAGATTTGTAATTAATTAATAATTATGTGTTAGATATTACATTATCAGAACTTGTCATAAAAGAATAAGAACTTGACGTGCAAGCATTGGGTCAAAGTTCAAACAATATAAAACTTTATTTTGATTCAATATATTACGTGGAATCAATTTCATCTTTAGAAAATCAGAAAATTGAGCTTCCTTCTTTGATGAAGTTTTTAAACCCGTACCACACCCGCGTAGATTTAATTTTTTTTTAATCCGCACCGTACCCACATATGTTTAAAACCGCACTGCACCGCCCCGCCATCCATACACACAGAAGCGTATTTAGGATTTTAACCAAGGGATTCAATATTTGAAGAAATAAACAGTAAAATATTCTGACGAAGGTGTTCATAGAAAATTTGAAGGATGATTGTCATGTAGCAATATTCAAGTAGATAAAACTAATTTACTGGTGTTTACCCGAAAAACGGATAGAGTTGAATTTATACGTAGTTCTAAGGATACATGGTATTACTTAGTACAAATTGGAAAAGTAAGTAGAGACATCTCGAATATTGATTGTAAAAGGGAATTAAAACAAACCGAATTGAGTAGAAAATAATTTATGAACAAGCAAGATGAATCAATGTATAAAATCCCAAAAAAGATAATCTTTTCTATATGTGTGTAAATCTCCATAATCTTTGAAATGTGAGAGTATATTGATGTCTCAATGCCCTTTACGGAAATGATAGTCACTGTTCATATAGTGGAGGGATCCTATTTTGGATATCATTCAAAATATATAGTGGGGATCCCATGATAGATTAGTTAATTAGTTTCTCGTTAATTCCCGTCGAGATTCTCTTTCCCAGTGCGGCTATAATGACTCTTTATCTCTTAGCTCGATCTTGGTCGGTCTTGGATCTCAAGTTCGATGTTGACTCGAGATCCATATTGATCGGTCTTTGGTTCTTGAGCTCGATAACATCGCTTCACATCATAGCTCGATATTGACTCTAGCTTGATATCGCCTCGAGCTCGGTATTGGTCGGTCTCTTTTCGGGTCTCGACCTCTACCTGGGCTCGATATCGACTTTGGATGTTCCCGACCTTGGTTGGTTTCTAGAGTTAGAAGTCAGCATCTCAACTTCACATCATAGCTCGATATTATAATGACGAACCTCGTTCCACCATACCCCAAACTCGATCAGCCACACGAGGGCAAATTCAGTTTTGACCGTACACAGATAGTCCCCTCGTTTCTCGGAAAGAATGTGGCGAGAAACGATATGATTTTTCAATCTCTGACTAGATACACACTGACGTCTGTATTGAGCCCGATTGTGACGTGTGTGACAAATACCCCGTCGGTTCAGTTACCAAGACATTAAATGTGCGTCAGTCGATGGTCGACCACTGTCAATTTTGAACCGTCATTGTGTAACCTATAAATATCCCTCTTCCTTTATCATTTTAAACTTTTAATTTCAACTCTTCTCATTCTAACTTTCACGGTTCTTCGTCTTCCCTAGAATTATCTATTTTCGGGTTCTGAAATTTTCTTTGCTTGTTCTTCACCAAACACCAAAATATTTCAACTTCCCGCCTTCTTTGTTCCTTGAAAATTTAGATGGATAAGATATCTAAAACCGTTCCTCAGAAAGAGGATGCTTTCTCATCTCAACCGGCTGGTGAAAAACCGGTGGTGGAGCCACGCCTTGAAGAAATTGTTCCCGGGGGATGTGTTATTGATTCCGATTTTAAAGTTGACAAACCTTTGTCGGTTGCCGGTCGGTGCGAGCCGATATCGAGATATATATGCTCGATACCGGTAAGTTTCCTTGATGCAATGAAGAAAGATTGTAATTGGGTAAACAAAGAGGTCGTGATACCGACACCGGAGGAATCGATCACTACCCACGTGGAAGGGTATCTGAGTGTTTACACTTACCCTTTCACGATGGGTCCCCTCGATCTAGTCATCATCGATTTTTGCAAGAAATACTAGGTGACCCTCGGCCAAGTTCATCCTTTTTTCTGGAGGATTGTGATCTTGATCCATTTTTTTGTAAGCAAAATCGATGGGCTTCCCTTCACCCTCGACCATCTTATAAGATTGTATAGTCCTCTACTTACCGAGGCGGGCTGATAAAGCTTCAATGTCGTGCCACCAAGGTGTTCACGTCGAGCATAGATGAAGATAAGGATCGGGGCTGGATGGTCCAGTTTGTTCGAGTGAAAACCTCAGACCTAATCCCGGTTGAGAGTATGCCATTTCCCGAGAAATGGAATATGAACCGTGAGTGTGACGTCATTCTTAGTTTTTTTTTTGTTTTTACTTCTTCATCTTTTCTTATTAGTGTTTTTCTTCACACAGCCGTTGCTTGGATGCTGAGTGCGGTTCCTCATCTCGAGAACTGGGTCAAAAACTTGGTCTCGACATCAACATTTGCCGAGCGCTCATGGCGCGATTTGTCGAAGGGTAAATGGGAAGCTCGTACTCATGGTAAGCTTTCATCTTGGTCTACCGATTCGTTTGTCATTCGCGGTGAGATGTTTATTCGAAGCATGAGTTTATTTATCTTTTTCCTTTACAAGTCTCTGAAAAGATGCGGTCATGAGAAAGGTTTACCGCCTGTTTCGAAGCCGTTGAAGGAAAGTAAGAGAAAAAGGACCTCGAATTCCGAGGGCCAGAAACCTAAGAAGAGGACAGTCTGTAAGCCCAAGGGAACCATAATCCAATTGACTATGGAATCAGTCCTTCGTCTAAGGGACGAAGAAGAAGAAAGTGATTCCGGGATGTTGGCTCGTGCCCGGGCTAGCACCGATACTCAGATTATTTCGGTATCGGTGAGAGTTGATACTGCTCCGACCAGGCTTGATGAGGTCAAGGAGGGGACTTCGACCCGAGTTCCCGAGCCTTTGGAGACCGAGGATCTTTTACCTCGGGATAAAGAGATCATCGAAGAGGCGGCGGATGCCGGTGCGCAAACTGAGCTTGGGGATCCCGAAGGCGGAGGCGGCGCCTCTAGAGACCTACTCAGGGCGATAGAGATCAGAGATTCCCCCTCTTTCCCTTCTTTCTCCCAATCGATGATACGTGACGCTCAAGCTGTAGGAACTTGTCACGGGGAAAGAGCTCATGGAGGGGAAGATCCTTTTCATGGTTATTTTATCGGTGTAGAAGACATCACCGGTCCGAGTGACTCGGAGGCTCTGCAAAAGAGCTCGAGAGAGGTGGGAGTGCCTTGCCTTTTTAACGAAGCCCAACAAACCCTGAACCGGGTAAGTTCATATTTTCTTTGCTAATTTCACACTTGTGTTTTCTTTTCCTTGCATAATCCCTTCTTATTTTCGTAGGCTTCTGCGGTTCATCATGAGGCATTTCTTCAATCCCGAGGGGAGCTGAGCTAGTACAAGGCCGAAGTTTGAAGGCTTACCGAGGAGAGAGATGCCTTAAAGCTTCTCGGTGGGCAGAGAGAAGGAGAGGTAAAAAGACTTCAGGCCGAGCTGGAAGTATCTCGGAAAGAACAAACTGAGCTGGCCGAGCAGGTACAAAGAATCTTTGGTTTTAGTAATATTAACTCAGAATTGGTGTCTAATAACTCGGTCCCGCAGGTTGAGCAAAAGTTCGAAGTGATTAGGCAGCTTCGTGCTTAGGTAGATGTAGTGAAATCGGAGGCCGAAGAGTGGAAGAAGAACATGGACCGCCTCGCCTCAGAGAAAGAGACTGCCCGAACACAACATGCTTCGGCTGAGGTCTAATTCCGAAGCTTAAAAGAGAACCTTGGTGCAAGCCAAGAATATCGAGGAGTTCCAGTCTCGGTTGGGCTCAATGACTTCTGATCGAGAAAGACTAGCCTCAGAACTGGCAACGGCCAAATCGGAGGCCAAAATAGCCATGGCTAATGATGATTCAATGGTGGCTGTTTATCGGTCTACTGCTGAAGCCGCTCAGGTTCGTGAAAAAGAGGTTGTCGAAGATGCTCAAGCTCAACCAAATTGGGTTGCCGAGCATGCTAAATGCCAATCTCGGAGGGAGACTCTAGAGGAGATCCACGCTAGTGGCTTTGATCTTATAATCGAGATCGAGAATGCAAAAGAGCTCGAAGCCGAAGCCAGAGTGTTGGCCTTTCCCAATGATGATGATATCGGAAGTATGAGTGGTTCTAAGAGCGAAGGAGGCCTCGAGGGTGAAGATGCTGCTCCTGTAGAGGACTAAGTCCTTTTAGTATTTTTCTTCTTTCTTTTAAGACCGTTTTGGTCTTTTGTAGAAAAACTTGATCGGGCCATGGTGGCTTTGTAAATGATTTCTGGTATATAAAACTTTCTTTCTTTTATGGCCTCTGAATATTTTGCCTTTCTTGTTAATTTATACAAAGGCCAAAAAGTGCCTTAGCACGGGATAATTACTTGAAGTTCTGAGTGGATGTTCGAACTCGACTTTTTATTATAGGTAGTCCCCGAGTGAATATTCAAACTCGAACTGAGATAGCTTTTAGACTTTGAAGAATAGAGTTCAAGTGAAATGATTTGCTCGAATTCGAGCTAGAGTAGCCTTTAGGCTTTTCAGTCGAGTGAGTGTTTGCTAGAACTCGAAATGAAAACAGCCCTTAGGCTTTATAGTCGAGTGAGTCTTTTCTCGAACTTGAATTAAGAATGGCCCTTAGGCTTAATAGTCGAGTGAACGTTTGCTTGAAGTCGAATTAAGAGTAGCCTTTAGGCCTTATGATCGAGTGAGCGTTTGATCGAACTCGAAATGAAAACAGCCCTTAGTCTTAATGGTCGAGTGAACATTTGCTCGAACTCGAAGTAATGTAGCCCTTAGGCTTTATGGTCGAGTGAGTGTTTGCTCGAACTCGAATTAAGAGTATCCCTTAGGCTTTATGGTCGACAGGTCGAGTGAGCATTTGCTCGAACTAGAAATGAAAACAACCCTTAGGCTTTATGGTCGAGTGAGTCTTTGCTCGAACTCGAATTAAGAGTAGCACTTGGGCTTTATGGTCGAGTGAGCGTTTGCTCGAACTCGAAATAATGTAGCCCTTAGGCTTTATGGTTGAGTGGGTGTTTGCTCGAACTCGAATTAATGTAGACCTTAGGCTTTATGGTCGAGTGAGTGTTTTCTCGAACTCGAAATAATATAGCCCTTAGGCTTTATGGTCGAGTGAGTGTTTGCTCGAACTCAAATTAAAATTAGTCCTTGGGCTTTATGATCGAGTGAGTGTTTGCTCGAACTCGAATTAATGTAGGCTATATGGAGCTTGATCTCGTTGATTTTTCAGTTGGCAGTCCCCGATTTATGGGGTAATTTTTCAAACTCCGGTTATGGTCGGCCCTTAAGCCTATTTGAACATGAAGTAAAAAGATCTTTCTGAGATATGAGATATCGGTAAAGAAGAAATTTCTCTTTATATGTCATTATATATGTGTTCACGTTTTGTGCCAGGGCTCGAGAAAACTACGCGGACATAGTCCGTTTGACCATTTGGCCCTTACACTTTTTCCTATAGAGACCTTCTTTGACATGAAGTAACTTTCTTGCATCGAACTTGACTTATTCGAGGGCAATGCACCCCAGTATTCGAGGTTGATTGTAAAGAGGCATCGAATACTGTTGAATTGTTCTAAGTTAGCACGATTAATGGTTGCTTGATTAAAAACCTTGCCGAAAAACTCATTTGGGACAAAACCAGTCCAAGGGAAAAAGAGTGCAACGCGTGCTTTCAGGCCTAAAGGCTTCGAGTTGAATAATCCATCCCTGTTTCCGGTCGAACACCTGCAAGGGTTAGTTTCGAAATATAAATGAACATGGGAGGGTCGTACCTTAGCAGTAGTCTTGTTTTAGGTGCGACACGTTCCAATTGCTTGGTAGTTATTTGCCGTTTATCACACAGAGCTTGTATGATCCTTTTCCGGAGATTTCGAGAACCTGATACGGTCTTTCCCAGTTCGGACCCAGTTTCCCTTTATTCATATTTCGGGTGTTGAGGGTGACTTTCCTTAGCACCAAGTCCCCAATTTTTAAATGTCGAAGATTGGTTCTTCGATTATAGTACCTTTCGATCCACTATTTTTAGGCGGCCAATCGGACGAGAGCGATATCTCGTTTTTCGTTCAATAATTCTAGATTCGTGTTCATGGTCTCGTTATTTGACTCATTTGTTGCATAACGAAACCTGATGCTAGGTTCTCCAACCTCAACCGGGATAAGAGATTTAGCGCCATAAACCAACGAGAATGGTGTTGCTCCGATACTAGATTTTGATGTTGTGCGGTATGCCCATAGGACTTCGGGTAGTATTTCTCTCCATTTTCCTTTAGCATCGGTTAATATTTTATTAAGATTTTGGATGATGGTTTTGTTGTTCGATTCAGCCTGTCCGTTCCCGCTGGGATGATAAGGTGTTTATAGGATTCTTTTGATTTTGTGGTCATCGAGAAATTTAGTTACTTTGCTGCCGGCGAATTGTTTTCCATTATCACATATAATCTAGGATGGCATCCCAAAGCGACATATGATGTGGTCCCAAACGAAGTCTATCACTTCCTTTTCTCTGCCTTTCTTGAATGCCTGTGCTTCTACCCATTTAGAGATAATCAGTCATAAACAAAATAAACTGAGCCTTACCTGGGGCCGATGGGAGGGGGCCAATGATGTACATCCCCCATTTCATGAAAGACCATGGAGATAGGACCGAGTGGAGAAGTTCCCCGGGTTNGAGTGAGTGTTTGCTAGAACTCGAAATGAAAACAGCCCTTAGGCTTTATAGTCGAGTGAGTCTTTTCTCGAACTTGAATTAAGAATGGCCCTTAGGCTTAATAGTCGAGTGAACGTTTGCTTGAAGTCGAATTAAGAGTAGCCTTTAGGCCTTATGATCGAGTGAGCGTTTGATCGAACTCGAAATGAAAACAGCCCTTAGTCTTAATGGTCGAGTGAACATTTGCTCGAACTCGAAGTAATGTAGCCCTTAGGCTTTATGGTCGAGTGAGTGTTTGCTCGAACTCGAATTAAGAGTATCCCTTAGGCTTTATGGTCGACAGGTCGAGTGAGCATTTGCTCGAACTAGAAATGAAAACAACCCTTAGGCTTTATGGTCGAGTGAGTCTTTGCTCGAACTCGAATTAAGAGTAGCACTTGGGCTTTATGGTCGAGTGAGCGTTTGCTCGAACTCGAAATAATGTAGCCCTTAGGCTTTATGGTTGAGTGGGTGTTTGCTCGAACTCGAATTAATGTAGACCTTAGGCTTTATGGTCGAGTGAGTGTTTTCTCGAACTCGAAATAATATAGCCCTTAGGCTTTATGGTCGAGTGAGTGTTTGCTCGAACTCAAATTAAAATTAGTCCTTGGGCTTTATGATCGAGTGAGTGTTTGCTCGAACTCGAATTAATGTAGGCTATATGGAGCTTGATCTCGTTGATTTTTCAGTTGGCAGTCCCCGATTTATGGGGTAATTTTTCAAACTCCGGTTATGGTCGGCCCTTAAGCCTATTTGAACATGAAGTAAAAAGATCTTTCTGAGATATGAGATATCGGTAAAGAAGAAATTTCTCTTTATATGTCATTATATATGTGTTCACGTTTTGTGCCAGGGCTCGAGAAAACTACGCGGACATAGTCCGTTTGACCATTTGGCCCTTACACTTTTTCCTATAGAGACCTTCTTTGACATGAAGTAACTTTCTTGCATCGAACTTGACTTATTCGAGGGCAATGCACCCCAGTATTCGAGGTTGATTGTAAAGAGGCATCGAATACTGTTGAATTGTTCTAAGTTAGCACGATTAATGGTTGCTTGATTAAAAACCTTGCCGAAAAACTCATTTGGGACAAAACCAGTCCAAGGGAAAAAGAGTGCAACGCGTGCTTTCAGGCCTAAAGGCTTCGAGTTGAATAATCCATCCCTGTTTCCGGTCGAACACCTGCAAGGGTTAGTTTCGAAATATAAATGAACATGGGAGGGTCGTACCTTAGCAGTAGTCTTGTTTTAGGTGCGACACGTTCCAATTGCTTGGTAGTTATTTGCCGTTTATCACACAGAGCTTGTATGATCCTTTTCCGGAGATTTCGAGAACCTGATACGGTCTTTCCCAGTTCGGACCCAGTTTCCCTTTATTCATATTTCGGGTGTTGAGGGTGACTTTCCTTAGCACCAAGTCCCCAATTTTTAAATGTCGAAGATTGGTTCTTCGATTATAGTACCTTTCGATCCACTATTTTTAGGCGGCCAATCGGACGAGAGCGATATCTCGTTTTTCGTTCAATAATTCTAGATTCGTGTTCATGGTCTCGTTATTTGACTCATTTGTTGCATAACGAAACCTGATGCTAGGTTCTCCAACCTCAACCGGGATAAGAGATTTAGCGCCATAAACCAACGAGAATGGTGTTGCTCCGATACTAGATTTTGATGTTGTGCGGTATGCCCATAGGACTTCGGGTAGTATTTCTCTCCATTTTCCTTTAGCATCGGTTAATATTTTATTAAGATTTTGGATGATGGTTTTGTTGTTCGATTCAGCCTGTCCGTTCCCGCTGGGATGATAAGGTGTTTATAGGATTCTTTTGATTTTGTGGTCATCGAGAAATTTAGTTACTTTGCTGCCGGCGAATTGTTTTCCATTATCACATATAATCTAGGATGGCATCCCAAAGCGACATATGATGTGGTCCCAAACGAAGTCTATCACTTCCTTTTCTCTGCCTTTCTTGAATGCCTGTGCTTCTACCCATTTAGAGAAATAATCAGTCATAAACAAAATAAACTGAGCCTTACCTGGGGCCGATGGGAGGGGGCCAATGATGTACATCCCCCATTTCATGAAAGACCATGGAGATAGGACCGAGTGGAGAAGTTCCCCGGGTTGATGAATCATGGGTATGCGCCTTTGGCACTTGTTGCATTTTCGAACGAACTCCCTCGCATCCTTGTCTATGTCGATCCAATAATATCCTGCTCTGATTATTTTGTGGACCAACGAATCAGCACCAGAATGATTTCCACAAGTGCCCTCGTGAATCTCACGTAGGACGTAGTCGGTATCTCCCGGTCCCAAACATATTGCCAGTGGTCCATCGAACGTCCTCCTAAATAACGTTCCGTCTTTGGACAAGGTGAACCGTGCTGCTTTTGTGTGCAGAGCCCTAGATTCTTTTGGATCTGATGGAAGCTTCCCGTTCTTGAAGTACTCTATATATTTGTTTCTCCAATCCCAGGTTAAACTTGTGGAGTTTATTGGCGTGACCTTTTTCGATCACCGATCTTATGAGTTGTACGATAGTCCCTGAGTTGATCTAGTTCGTCATCTTCGACCGACGAACCTAAGTTTTCAAGAGCGTCGACCTCGATGTTCTGTTCTCGGGGTACATGTTGCAAAGTCCATTCCTTAAATCGATGTAGAGTCACATGTAGTTTATCCAAGTACCTCTGCATTCGATCTTATCGGACTTCAAAAGTCCCATTAGCTTGGTTTACCACTAGAAAGGAATCACGCATAGCCTCTACGGCCTCAGCTCCTAAGCTTCTAGCTAGTTCGAGACCTGCAATCACGACTTCATACTCGACTTCATTGTTAGTCAATTTTATAGTTCTGATAGATTGTCTAACTACATTACGTGTGGGTGATTTTAGTACGATGCACAGTCCGGACCCCTTCGCGTTTGAGGCACCGTCCGTAAAGAGGGTCCAGACTCCCAAAGAGGTACCCAATTTTATCAGTAGTTTCTTTTCAATCTCGGGTACGAAGGCCGGCATAAATTCAACCACGAAGTCCGCTAAGAATTTAGATTTGATAGCGGTTCGGGGTCGATACTCGATGTCGTACCCGTCGCGTGCAAAATATTTCGAAGAGGATAAGTTGTTACAACATGTATCAGATGGCATTGGAAATATGATTTTAGTTTCCTAGAGGCACTTATTAAAGCAAGCGCTAATTTTTCTAAGTGTGGATATCTAGTTTCGGCCTCGCCTAAAGTTCAACTGACATAATAAATAGGGAATTACGTACCTCGTTCTTCTCGAATTAGGATTCCACTTACCGCTATCTCCGAGATGGCTAAATATAGATAAAGTTGTTCGTCTATCTTCGAGGTATGAAGCAACGACGGGCTCGATAAATACCGTTTTAGTTCCTCCAAAGTCTGCCGACATTCCAGAGTCCATGCAAAATTGCTTTTCTTCTTAAGCAGAGAGAAAAATCGGTGGTTCCTATCTGAGGATATCGAAATGAATCGTCCCAGGGAGGCTATCCGTCCCGTTAGCCTATATACGGCCTTTACATTATCTACCACTGTGATGTCATCGATAGCTTTGATTTTATCGGGGTTAATATTGATTCCTCGATTGGACACTATGAAACCAAGAAATTTTCCAGAGCCAACCCCGAATGCACATTTTTCTGGGTTGAGCTTCATATTGTACTCCCTCAGTATGTTGAAGGTTTCCTGCAAATGCTTTAAATAGTCCTCTGCTCGCAGGGATTTAACTAACACATCATCAATATAAACTTCCATTGATTTTCCTATTTGCTTTTCGAACATTCGGTTTACTAGGCGTTGATAAGTTGTACCAACATTTTTGTAACTGAATGGCATCACATTATAACAGTAGGTACTGTACTTAGTGATAAACGAGGTCTTTTCCTGATTCTCCAGGTTCATCTGTATTTGGTTGTACCCGGAATAGGCATCGAGAAAACTGAGAGTCTCGTGGCCGGCCGTGGCATCGATCATAAGATCGATATTAGGCAAAGGAAAAGAATCCTTAGGGCATGCTTTATTTAGGTCTTTATAATCTATACACACTCTAAGTTTGTTCCCCCTTTTAGGGACAACCACCACATTTCCTAGCCATTCAGGGTATTTTACTTCCCGAATGGATCCTATTTTAAGAAGTTTGGTTACCTCCTCTTTGATGAAGGCATATTTGACCTCGGACTGGGGTCTTCTTTTTTGTTTTACCGAATGGAATTTTGGGTCCAAGCTTAGTCTATGAGTGGTGATTCCCGGTGGGATCCCTGTCATGTCAAGATGGGACCAAACGAAACAGTTCATGTTAGCTATAACAAATTGAATAAGTTTTTTCATGAGCTCGGGATCTAACCCCGTACCTAGGTATAACTTTCGTTCGGGTAGATGTTCGATTAACGTAATTTTCTCTAGTTCTTCGACCGTTGATTGGATAGCGTCAGAATCATCGGGGACCACGAAGGATCGAGGGACCCCATGTTCATCATTTTCGTCAGTCTTCTGATTCTCTAGTTGGGTCGAGGCTGGCATTTCTAATTGCTATTTGGTATCCCGTTCCCCCTTCGAATCCGATCCTTTTGTCGACGATAGTGAAGATATCATAATTACTTCATCGACGACAAACATTTCTTTTGCGGCCGATTTCTCTCCGTAGACCATTTTGACTCCCTCCGATGTTGGGAATTTCAGAACCTGGTGGAGGGTCGAGGGTAAAACTCTCATATTGTGGATCCACGGTCTTCCAAAAAGTGCGTTATACCTCATGTCGCTTTCGATTATGTGAAACTTCATTTCTTGGATGGTTCTGTCCACGTTTATTGGCAGAATTATCTCGCCCTTAGTAGTTTCATATGCCATATTGAATCCGTTTAGAACCAGGGTTGTGGGCACGACCTGGTCCTGTAAACCAAGCTGCTCTACGACCTTCGATCTAATAATGTTGGCCAAACTACCTGGATCAATTAACACACGCTTAACTTGAGTTATATTCATAAGTACAGATATTACCAGTGCATCGTTGTAGGGTTGCATGACTCCTTCTGCGTCTTCATCATTAAAGGACAAGGTTCATATGGGTGCATAATCCTGAGTCTGAGATCGCTTCTCTTTTACAATCGACATCTTAGTACGTTTAAGCACTGGCCCCTGGGGGATATTGATCCCACCGATGATCATGTGGATGATGTATTACGGTTCTTCTTGTTCATTTTGTCTACTGAAATCCATGTTTTTGAAATTATTTTTGGCCCGGTCACTTAAAAATTCTCTAAGGTGCCCCTTATTGAATAACCGGGCTACCTCCTCTCTCAGTTACCTGCAATCTTCCGTTCTATGGCCATGAGTGCCATGATATTCGCACATTTGATTGGGATTCCTCTAGGCTGGATTGGTCTGCAGAGGTCGAGGCCATTTAGTATCTTTGATGCGTCCGATAGCCAACACGATGGAGGATACATCGATGTTGAAGTTATATTCTGATAACCGTGGTGCTTCCTTAGGTCCGGTATGCCTGTCGAACCCATTCCTATTCATTAGCCCCCGAGACCCCTGGCCTCGATCACTTCTTTTATCGCCTTGTACGAGGTTACGTCTTGGTTCGTTACCCCTATGATCTCCATTATACGGCCGGTATCGGTCCCTGATCGGCCTTGGTTCTTGGTTGATGTCCCTTTTAATAACGGACCCAGAACCCAACTGGTCGTCTTCGACTCTAATTTTCGATTGATACCGATTGTGTACATTGGCCCAGGTAACAGCTGGGTACTCGATCAGGTTCTTCTTCAACACCGTGAATCCATCGAGCTTCGTTCGTTTAGACCTTGAGTGAAAGCTTGAACAACCCAATCGTCTGTAACTTGTGGTAGATCCATTCGTTCCATTAGGAAACGAGATAAGAATTCTCTTAGCATCTCGTTATCTTTTTGTCTTACCTTGAAAAGGTCCGACTTCTTGGTCTCGACTTTTATGGCTCCAGCATGTTCTTTTACAAAAGAATCTGTAAGCATAGCAAAAGAATCGATAGAGTTAGCCGGTAAATTATGATACCATATCATTGCTCCCTTTGAAAGGGTTTCACCAATTTTTTTTAATAATACAGATTCGATCTCGTCGTCTTCTAGATCGTTCCTTTCAATGGCACATGTGTAAGAGGTGACGTGTTCATTGGGGTAGGTCGTTCCATTATATTTAGGAATTTCAGGCATGCGGAACTTCTTGGGGATCGGTTTTGGAGCTGCGCTCGGGGGAAACGCTTTTGTACAAATTTTTTTGGAATCCAAGCTTTTCAATATTGGTAGTGCCCCGGGATCTAATCAACCCTGGAGTGATACGTTTCCATTTTTTTGTCGTTTGCTTCAATCCTCCTTTCTCCTGACTCTATTCGTTTCGTTAGTTCCTCGAGTATCTTAATAATTTCGGGATTGGTCCCTGATTCTTGCTCATTTGACCTTATTACAGCTGGCTCCGTTCAGTGGGTGACTTCTCGGGGTGGACCGGGCTCTGGCCTGCTCGATGCCTGGGTTTGGCTCTGCAACTGAGCTATCGCTACCTGTTGAGCTTGCAACATTTCAAAAATCATACGCAAGCTGATTCCGTTTTCCTCAAAGTTTTGGGTATTTCGAGTTGCAGATCGAATTCCACCATGAATGCTATTTTAAGGATCGGAACATTGGTTTGCCTCGATGGCCACATGCGAATTAACGTCTATTGGCACTTCGACCCAAACTCCAACGACATCGACGAGTGGCCTTTCATCCCGGGCGTCAAGTTATTGTTCTCATCATGAAGGCCAGCTTCGTTATTGATAGGTAGGGCCATTAATTGAGAATTCATCGTTTTCAGCCTGAAATAAAAAACACTTCCAAGGACAAGCGTAAAATAGTGTGTTTCACAGAGATTCGTACCAAATAACCACTATTATCCTTAGCCCCACAGTGGACGCCAAAATTGTTTACTCGAAAAATAGATAGAGTTGAATTTATACGTAGTTCTAAGGATGCGTGGTATAACTTGGTAGAAATTGAAAAAGTAAGTAGAGATATGTTGAATATTGATTGTAAAAGGGAATTAAAACACACAGAAATTGAGTAGAGAATGATTTATGAACAAGCAAGATGAATCAATATACAAAGCCCCAAAAAGAATAATCTTTTCTATATGTGTGTAAATCTCCATAATCTTTGAAATGTGAGAGTGTATTGATGTCTCAATGCTCTTTACGGAAATGATAGCCACTCTTCATATAGTGGAGGGATCCTACTTTGGATATCATTTAAAATATATAGTGGGGATTCCATGATAGATTAGTTAATTAGTTTCTCCTTAATTCCCGCTGAGATTCTCTCCCGCAATGCGGCTACAACGACTCTTTGTCTCTTAGCTCGATCTTGGATCTTGAGTTCGATGTTGACTTGAGCTCCATATTGATCGGTCTTTGGATCTTGAGCTCGATAACATCGCTTCACATCATAGCTCGATATTGACTCTAGCTTGATATCGCATTGAGCTCGGTATTGGTCGGTCTCTGGGTCTCCGGGTCTCGACCTCTACCTGGGCTCGATATCGACTTTGGTTGTTCCCGACCTTGATTGGTTTCTAGGGCTAGAACTCAGCAGCCCGACTTCACATCATAGCTCGATATTATAATGCCGAATCTCGGTCCACCATGCCCCAAACTCTATCAGCCACACGAGAGCAAACTCGGTTTTGACTGTACACAACTGGTCCATATGCAAATATTCCAATTTTTACCTTGGTTCATGTCTATGGTTCAGAAAGAATTCTCTGTTGCACTCTTGACTCTACCAGTAGCCCTTCTCAGTGCCCAAATCACAACAGGAAAAAAAAAGTATCTGCTTATCCTTCAAGTCTTTTAAACAGAGATTTGCACTTCAAAATGAGGCTGGGAATGCTGAGTTGTTCAATTGCTATATCTTGAGTTCCAGAGTATGCTGAACACTTCTCTTAATGAATCAAGTGTTCTGGTAAATGTAATGTGCAAAAACAAGTGGAGATATGTCCAAACGTAGGTTCAAACCAAGGGATTCAATGTCACATAACGTCTTTTGTTCAGCCCATTTTAACCCGTCTAAATGTCACATAACACGTCTTTTGTTCAAACCTCACATAAACCGCCAAATCGAAATCACCACCTATATCTTTGCATCGTTGTTGTCTAATCCTACTCGGTCCGTATTAGAGGTCCTTTAAAAAGGACTTAAAGTCGTTAACCACGGCACATTAAATGCAGCATTCCGACCTTCCAATTTATGGCCGTTGTTGTGGGGGAAAGGTTGCAAGATGCTAAGTAAGAACTTTAAACAAATAATATTTCATCTTCCTATCTTCAAAGCAAGATTAATCCTAGTGATTTGTGTTGTGACAGGAAATATAAAATACTCCAGTGCTTTTTGAAATCTGTAGTTTACAGCAAGATTAGTCCAATGCAGCCAGATAAGTCAACCTTATTTTTGGCATTTGGGAGTGTGCTCTAACCGTTAAACGAAGCTGGATCTAGAATTAGGTTGTTTTTTCGATTTTTCCTAAGCTTTGGTGGATTGAATTTATATTACGTGAGAGATGTAGGTACTTGGTTGAATAGTTGAACCGCCCACAAACAGACTTATACACCACCATTATTTTAAAGGCTGATGTATTATTCAAATCCTCATGGACTACTCCCATGTCAATTAATAATTAGATATCTAAATTAATATAATGGATATCAATTTGCAGGGGTACAATTATTTTGTTTCGACTTTTTGACCTACTCATTCACAATTTTCATCTGAAATGGTTCCTTGGGTTTGTATCTTGACTATCTTCTCTTCTTTTTTCTGCTTCAAATCAAGTGCTGAGCTCATAACTTCTCTTCCTGGACAGCCTCCAAATATTTTCTTCAAACAATACTCTGGTTATATTGTTACCAATGCTCAACATGGCAGAGCCCTATTTTATTACTTTGTTGATGCAGATTCAGAAAATGCAGCATCACTTCCCCTTACTGTGTGGCTCAATGGAGGTACATTTTTCTAATAACCTTGATTTATACTTTAAGAACTGAAATGGAAGAAAAAAAAGAGTTATTAATTTGAATGTATTCAAAATATTAGGCCCTGGTTGTTCATCTGTGGGTTTTGGTGCTTTTATGGAGCATGGTCCATTTCAGCCAAGGATTGATGGAAGCCTAATAAAAAACAAGTATTCTTGGAATTTGGGTAATGTGATTTCTTATTTCCTGAATAATCATATTAAAAAGATTTTATACCCGAAAATCGGATAATAAAAGACTGGTTTTGATTGCTATGAAACAGTATCGAACATGTTATACGTGGAGTCCCCGATTGGAGTAGGATTTTCATACTCAAATACAAGCTCAGACTACACCAATTGGGATGATACGGCAACTGGTATACCAGTTTACTTGAAATAGCCAATAATATTAGTAACTCAATGCCAGAAAACTATTAATTCTGCTCTTTTTTATCTTTTACAGCTAAGGAGAATCTCCAATTCATTCTCAACTGGTTCAAGAAATTCCCCCAATATAGAAACTCGGATGTGTACTTAGCTGGGGAGAGTTATGCAGGTTAATATATCTGAACTTAACTTGCCTATGTCTATTTTGCTTTTTCGTTGCAAAGATTTGGAAACTAATACTGTATATATGTTATGGTTATTAGGTCACTATATACCACAGCTTACAGTATTGCTGCTTGATTACAACAGAAAGCCCAATGTTAAACCAATCAAGCTTAAATCAATTGCAGTAATGTTTACATTAACCTTAAACTACTTGTTGATAATTGTGGCACATTCAAATCTTCACTTAATAAAATGAATTTTGCAGCTGGGGAATCCACTACTAGATCTTGAAATAAGCGTGAAGTCTTCTGAATATCTATGGTCACACGGTGCCATTTCTGATGAACTGCTTACAATGAGAAGAAAAATCTGTAACGAAACGAGGTTCTTGTTGGAATCAATACATAATAATGTATCTAATGAGTGCACGAAAGTTTGGGAACTCACAGACGAGGAGATGGGAAGTGATATAGATATGGGCGATCTGCTCGCGCCAACATGTGTATCTTCTGGTACAGCAAGACAATTGGGAGCCCTTGCCACAATACATGGAAAGGTAGGAAATGTAATTGTTTTTAGGACATAATTCAACTTTTTGCAATTGCAGCTAACCTTTTGCAGCTATTCTTTTGACAGTTTGTTAAGCATGAAGTAGGAAAAGTTGCAGATCCATGCCTTACTGATAGGATAAATTTGTACCTAAACAAGCCAGAAGTTCAAAAGGCGCTACATGCCAACACCACTTACCTGCCATATGCCTGGGATTTTTGTTTGGGGTTAGTTCTCTTCTTCCCTTTACTTTCTACTGCGCTATAGTGTGTGTATCATCTTATCTAAAAGCTTGAACTATTAGGCAGGGAATGCTTTGCTTGTTTATTTTATGTGCATTTATAAGACAAGTATGCTAAAATCTCTGAAAATGCAGGCACCTTCACTATCGGAGAGAAGATTTAGCTGTAAACACTATACCTCTACTGTCAAATATTCTAAAAGAGAATATCCAAGTTCTGCTTTTCAGGTAGTTCATCACTAGTATACTCAACTAGGCAGTCCTGGTGTTTTCAATTTGTTAAAGCTCCTCCTCTGTAGTAAGATTGGGCATTTCTTTGTTTTTAACAGTGGAGATCAAGATTCAAAAATCCCACTGACCCAAACTAGGAAAATTGCGAAGCTGCTTGCTCGAGATTTAAAGCTAGTTGCTTTAGACAAATATGGTCCTTGGTATGATGGCTTGCAGGTATGTCCCCTCTACTATTTAGCCTTTGGTAGAAGGTGTGTCCACATCCACAGTTTTCAATTTGGATAACATAACAAAAAATAAAAACATTTTAGAAACGTATATTTATAACAATAGCAAACTTTTCGCTAGCATTATATGTAATCGTATACAACAACAACAACAACAACCCAGTATAATCCCACTAGTGGGGTCTGGGGAGGATAGTGTGNTTATAACAATAGCAAACTTTTCGCTAGCATTATATGTAATCGTATGAATTCCTATATTCATGAAGGACATGTAAGTAGCTAAGCAAAGAGAGGAAAGAAGGAATTACATAATAAATGTGTTCCTTCTTAAACTCACCAGTTTAGTAATATCGAAAAGAAGATTTAATGAGGAAATCCAATTTCTTTTTGGGGTAAAATTTTATGGTCTAATTGATGAATTAAGCTCATCTGCCTTCTCATTTCATAGAAATAAGGTAAGCATCTAGCTCGGGAAGCAAATTAATACGTTTGACTTTGATAGGGATATGAAAAAGTGTTCATGTCTTTACCCCACTAACTTTAAATCTTGGATTCATATGTTGGGCTAAAACGGTTCAAAGATACTTTTGACATAGTGTGATATTGTTCGCTTTGGGCCAAGTTCGCATGGTTTTCCTCAAAAGGCCTCACATGATTACTGAAACCTAAAGACTATGTATGTGTCTTCAAAGCTATTGATAAAAGTCGTAAACTGATCCATAGACGGGCGAAGGCTCTAACTCAAGCCCCCAAAACCATGCTCGTCCCCTCAAACCATTAACTCTGATATCAGTTGTTCGGCTAAAACGACACAAAGATACTCTTAACATGGTATGATATTGTTTGCTTTGTGCCAAACTTGTACGATTTTTCCCCAAAATATCTCACATCATTAAGAGTATCCAAGGAGACATTGATAAGAATGCCCCCATAAGGGGTTGGTCTTAGCAGAATGTCCCCGT
>AWOL01S0009944.1:0-21313 GCA_000715115.1 Nicotiana otophora
GTATTTGTGTGCCTAATGTGGATGGGCTTCGTGAGTTGATCCTTGAGAAGGCTCACAGTTCTCAGTATTCTATTCACCCGGGCGATGCCAAGATGTACCAGGACCTGCGGCGGCATTATTGGTGGAGGAGAATGAAGAAAGATATAGTTTCTTACGTAGCTCGGTGCCTAAATTGTCAGCAGGTAAAATATGAGCATCAGAGACCCAGTGGTTTGCTTCAGCAGATGGAGATTCCCGAGTGGAATTGGGAGCGAATCACTATGGACTTTGTTGTTGGACTCCCACGGACTCAGAGGAAGTTCGACGCCGTATGGGTTATTATGGATAGGCTGAATAAGTCAGCGAACTTCATTCATGTGGCAGTTACCTATTCCTCGGAGCGGTTAGCAGAGATTTATATTTGTGAGATCGTCCGTCTTCACGGTATGCCCGTGTCTATCATTTCTGATCAAGGTACGCAGTTTACCTCGCATTTTTGGAGGGCAGTACAGTGTGAGTTGGGTATGCGGGTTGAGTTGAGCACAACATTCCATCCTCAGACGGATGGGCAGTCTGAGCGTACTATTCAGATCTTGGAGGATATGCTTCGCGCTTGTGTTATAGACTTCGGAGGATCGTGGGATCAGTTCTTGCCCCTTGCAGAGCTCGCCTACAACAACAGCTACCAGTCGAGCATTTAGATGGCTCCCTATGAGGCATTATATGGTAGGCGGTGTCGGTCACCAGTTGGGTTGTTCGAGCCGATAAAGGCTCAATTGTTGGGCACAAACTTAGTACAGGATGCCTTGGATAAGCTCAAGATTATTCAGGATCGACTTCGCACAGCGCAGTCCAGGCAGAAGAGTTATGCCGACCGTAGAGTTCGTGATGTTGCATTCATGGTCGGAGAGATAATGTTACTTCGGGTATCACCCATGAAGGATGTAATGAGGTTTGGAAAGAAGGGCAAGTAAAGCCCTAGGTATATCGGACCTTTTGAGATTCTGGAGAGAGTGGGAGAGATGGCTTACAGGCTTGCATTACCACCTAGTTTAGCAGCTGTTCATCCGGTATTCAATGTGTCCATGCTTCGAAAGTATCACGGCGATCTGTCCCAGGTGTTAGATTTCAGCTCTTTCCAATTAGACAAGGAATTGACTTACGAGGAGGAGCCAGTGGCAATTTTAGCCCGGCAAGTTCGCCAGTTGAGATCAAAGAGTTACCCTTCAGTTCGAGTGCAGCGGAGAGGTCAGCCTATTGAGGCAGCTACTTGGGAGTCCGAGTCTAATATGTGGAGTAGATATCCCCACCTTTTCACCAGCCCAGGTACTTTTCTATGTCCGTTCGAGGACGAACGGTTGTTTTAGAGGTAGAGATTGTGATGACCCAAAATATTATGTTTTAGAACTCGAATCTGTGCTCTTAAGCCTTCAAAATCTCATTTTTATACCCTCCTCGATTTGCTTGCACAGTCCGGGTAGGTTTCCAAAAAGCTTTTGTGTTGAAAATTAACACAAAATAAGAATTTTTGCCTTAAAAGTGGATTTTAGTTAACTTCGGTCAATATTTTTGGTAAACGGGCCCGGATTCTGATTTTTACGGTCCCGATGGGTCCGTATCGAATTATGGGACTGGGCTTGTGCCCGGAATCGAATTTGGAGGTCCCTAGCTAAAGTTATGAATTTTTGATGAAAATTAATTATTTTTAAGAATTGATTTATGTTTGACATTGTTAGTACCGGGTCCGTATTTTGGTTTCGGATCCCGATACAAGTTTATTATGATATTTAAGACCTGTCTGAGAAATTTGGTGAGAAACGGAGTTGATTTGACGTGATTCGGACCTTTGGTTGAAAAAATAGTAATTTTAAAGTGTTCTTGAGAATTTCATTTGATTTGGTACTAAATGCGGAGTTCTAGGTATTATTTTGGCGATTTGATCGCGCGAGCAGGTTCGTATGATGTTTTTAGACTTGTGTGCATGTTTGGTTTGGAGCCCCGAAGGCTCGGGTGAGTTTCGGATAGGCTACGAAGTGATTTGCACTTAGAAACTCTGAGATTTTTGCTGCAGCAATTGTTCTGGTGTGCCCTTCTTCACGTTCGCGTAGGTAGTGTCGCGAACGCGAAAGTTAAAATGGGGCAGGGGAAATTTCTTCTTCGCGAACGCGAAGCGTTGGGGGTGGTACCCTTCGCGAACGCGATCTGTCTCACGCGAACACGATAGTTTAAGGAACCTGGGGGAGGGGGTCATGTTCTTCTACGGGAACGCATCCACTGGGTCGCGAACGCGAAGGCTTGGGGGGAGCTGCCTTACGCGAACGCGAAGGCCTTAGGCCGATGTGCATCGCGATCACGACAGGCCTCTCGCGAACGCGATGAAGGCCTGTCCAGTGACTTAAAACAGACTCCAAACACGGGTTTAAGCCATTTTCTTCAACATTTTTCAATAACCAAATGGGTAGAGGCGATTTTCAAGAGTCATTTTCTTTCCCAAAGTGTTGATACGAGTGGTTTGGAGGTAAATTACAAAGGAAAAGCTGTGATTGAGAATTAAGTGGCCTTCGGAGCGAGGTAAGTGTTGTGTCTAACCCTGACTTGAGGGAATTAGGAATCTTAGATTACTTGCTAAGTGAAATTCATGTGAGCAGCGTATATGTGAGGTGACGAGTACTTATGCGCCGCCAATTTACCTGTTTTCCATGTTTCTCTATTTTTCTTATATTGTCTCATTCCTATGCCAAATTCCTACGTGTTATATTAGTGTTGCTCGATTTATCGTTCTTATCATGTTTACGTATTTCTGGTGATAATTGAGTTTTTATTTCAAACTTGAGATTGATATTATGGAACCAAATGTTGAAGTAAGGTTTGTACTTGTTATTCTATCTCCTTGTTGTTATTTATGTATTGTATTATGGTAAGGGAGAGTGTTAATGCATGAATAGTAATGCTGTGCCATATTGTAAGTGTTAATGCACGAAGGGTGATGTCGTGCTATATTGTTAGTGTTAATGCACGAAGGGTGATGCTGTGCCATATTGTGAGTGTTAATGCACGAAGGGTGATGTCGTGCTATATTGTGAGTGTTAATGCACGAAGGGTGATGTCGTGCCATATTGTGAGTGTTAATGCACGAAGGGTGATGTCGTGCCATATTGTGAGTGTTAATGCACGAAGGGTGGTGCCGTGCCATGATATAAGAGTTAATGCATAAAGGGTGATGTCGTGCCGTTTCTATTAAATTTATGGTGAGATTGAGAGTAAAAGTACGAAGGGTGATGCCGTGTATTTTTTCTTACTGTATTCATTATTCCTGTTGATTCATGGTATATTGACTGCTCCAGTGATCATCCTGTTGTTGTTCTTTATCTTGTATTCCCCTCAGTATGTTTCCCTCCCGATATTTCCTGTTTAGTTCTTCATTTCTGTTATTTGCATATATACTGTTAAATTGTACAGGTTGATTTGTAGGTGCCTTGCCTTAGCCTCGTCACTAATTCGTGGAGGTTAGACTCGACACTTACCAATACATGGGGTCGGTTGTACTGATACTGCACTCTAAACTTTTTGTACAGATTTTAATACCGGCTCGGGTTGATCGAGATTTTGCTATTGGTCCGTTGTCCGGAGACTCAAGTTGATCTGTCGGCATTCACAGACCTTGAAGTCCCCATCTATCTTTTCTGTTCTACTGTTTCTTTCATTCAGACAGTTATATTTCTTTCTAACTATTACTTGTAGTAAATTCTAAAATGCTCGTGAATTGTGACTCCAGATCCGGGTGGTAGTAATTAATATAGTTTTATGATATTCCGCACTTATTATATTTCATCTTAGTTAGTTATTATTATTTACTGAATGGAAATAAGTAATTGGTTTAATGATTCTCTAACGCTGGCTTGCCTGGCAAGTGAATGTTAGGTGCCATCACAGTCCCGTCGGTGGAAAATTTCGGGTCGTGATAGGTTGAGGTCTCGAAGGGCTCGAGTGAGTTTTGCCTGGCGACTGAAACGAATTATTTGTTACTAGATTCGAGGCATTCAGAGGCCGATTTGCGAGGCAAAGGCATAGCAGAGTAAAGAATTTCACACTCTGAGGTAAGTAACAGTTTTAAATCTGGTCCTGAGGGTATGAAACCCCAGAATTTGATATCATGTGATTACTTTGGAGGTGAAGCACATGCTAGGTGATGAGCGTATGGGCGTGCACCAAGGGGATTGTGACTTGATCTGTCCCATGTAATTGTAAAGTTGAATAACTTGTTATTAGTTATGTGCTCTTTATGTGTTGTGAAAATTTGATTAGAAACCATGTTTAGGCTATATGTTGGTGCTGTTGGGACCCACATAGGTCGAGTACATGTTGAACTATTTGCTTAATTGTTATTTGTACTCAGTCACAGTTTACTTGATTATTTTATCTCAGTCTCTATTGTTCATTATTGTGCATCATATCATTGTTGTTTGGGCTGATTTTCATGATTTTTGAGAGCCCGAGAGACTAGAGAGATTTATGATTGAGCCAGGCCGAGGGCCTGATTGTGAGATATATTATTATAGCACGTGAGTTGTCCGTGCAGATCCTTATATTATACTATAGCACGTGAGTTGGCCGTGCAACACGTGAGTTGGCCGTGCTGATCCATATATTCTACTATAGCACGTGAGTTGGCCGTGCAACACGTGAGTTGGCCGTGCACATCCAGATATTTATATTATGGCACGTGAGTTGTCCGTGCAGCATATGAGTTGTCCGTGCAGCACGTGAGTTGTCNGATATTCCGCACTTATTATATTTCATCTTAGTTAGTTATTATTATTTACTGAATGGAAATAAGTAATTGGTTTAATGATTCTCTAACGCTGGCTTGCCTGGCAAGTGAATGTTAGGTGCCATCACAGTCCCGTCGGTGGAAAATTTCGGGTCGTGATAGGTTGAGGTCTCGAAGGGCTCGAGTGAGTTTTGCCTGGCGACTGAAACGAATTATTTGTTACTAGATTCGAGGCATTCAGAGGCCGATTTGCGAGGCAAAGGCATAGCAGAGTAAAGAATTTCACACTCTGAGGTAAGTAACAGTTTTAAATCTGGTCCTGAGGGTATGAAACCCCAGAATTTGATATCATGTGATTACTTTGGAGGTGAAGCACATGCTAGGTGATGAGCGTATGGGCGTGCACCAAGGGGATTGTGACTTGATCTGTCCCATGTAATTGTAAAGTTGAATAACTTGTTATTAGTTATGTGCTCTTTATGTGTTGTGAAAATTTGATTAGAAACCATGTTTAGGCTATATGTTGGTGCTGTTGGGACCCACATAGGTCGAGTACATGTTGAACTATTTGCTTAATTGTTATTTGTACTCAGTCACAGTTTACTTGATTATTTTATCTCAGTCTCTATTGTTCATTATTGTGCATCATATCATTGTTGTTTGGGCTGATTTTCATGATTTTTGAGAGCCCGAGAGACTAGAGAGATTTATGATTGAGCCAGGCCGAGGGCCTGATTGTGAGATATATTATTATAGCACGTGAGTTGTCCGTGCAGATCCTTATATTATACTATAGCACGTGAGTTGGCCGTGCAACACGTGAGTTGGCCGTGCTGATCCATATATTCTACTATAGCACGTGAGTTGGCCGTGCAACACGTGAGTTGGCCGTGCAACACGTGAGTTGGCCGTGCACATCCAGATATTTATATTATGGCACGTGAGTTGTCCGTGCAGCATATGAGTTGTCCGTGCAGCACGTGAGTTGTCCGTGCAGATTATAGCGCTTGGGCTGTAGGAGCCCCTTCGGAGTCTGTACACCTCCAGTAAGTGTGGTTACCCATTGTGTGTGAGTGCTGAGGGCTGAGAGCCGAGTGGTTGAGTCGTTGTGATGAGTTGAGTGACTGTTGCCTGAGAGACTGTACTTGCTTTGCATTTGTTGTTATACTTGATTGTTATATGTCATTGTTATGAAATCTCTGAAAGATTTTATATCCGGATTACATGAAATTGAACTGTATAAACTTGATTTGACTTAAACTGCCGGATTTGGAAGTATGTCTATTCTTTGCTGGAATTACTGAAAGTGAACTATAATTGTGTAGCTCGTCATTATCTTCAATTCCTTAGTTATTATTGTTACTTGCTGAGCTGGTTGTATTCATACTACACCCTGCACTTCATGTACAGATCCAGGTATTTTCGGACATAGTGGATGTTGATCATTTCGCGCAGTTAATTTTTAGGAGATTTTGAGGTAGCTGCCGTATTCCGCAGGCCTTGTCTCTCCTTCGCTATCTTCTTGTTTACTGTATTTAGTCTCAGACTATTATAGACCGTATTTTCCATACCGTATTCATATTAGATGCTCATGTACTCAGTAACACCAGGTTTTGGGGAGTGTTCGTGTCAGCATTTGTGGGATTTTGTATTGTATTAAATTATTATATTTTCAAACTTAAGAGAAATTATGGTTTATCGAGATTATCGGCTTGCCTAGTATCGAGATAGGCGCCATCACGACCGGTTAGGATTTTGGGTCGTGACAATTTGGTACGGTAACTTCGGTTTGTTCGGTTCCAATATTAATTAGTGCATAAAGTCATCGACTGTAACGTTCTTAATTAAAGTACTCATAAATATACAAACAAAAATAAAAATGCTCTAACCTCACATGACTATTGACAAAATATTTGTCCAAAACAATGCAAGTATCAACCCATAGAAAGAAAAAATAGGTACATAAAGAAATAAATTTAATCATTAAAAATGTATTATTACTTGCTTAGAGCTAGTTGCTGAAGTTAGAGAATACAACAAGGACTAATCCAACAAATGCAATTCAATATACGAGAAGAAACATCCTAAAACCGTAAAAGTATTATGTTAAGTTACTTGTAAGAGTTAAAATTTGCAGCCTATCGTGTTCCTTCATTTTTCTAAAAAAGTACATGGTCTTTATTTATTATATAACTTATTATATGTGTATTATATAACTTATTATATATTTCGATACGGTATCAGTATTTTAATATTATTTTTGTAAATACCAAATATCATATCTAATACCAAATATTTTTTAAAACTTAAACCAAATATCAAAATATTGAATATCAAAAGTATTTACCGAATTATGCACATCCCTACTTATGATTATGACTCCTCCCAAACCTACATGAAAATTGTCGCAATTAAAAGCATCATCTACATTTAACTTATAAAGACCTCTTGTTGGAGTTGCTCAAAAGAAAATTTGTCAAAGAAAAAGAATCAGTAAAAAATTGGTCCAAGAGATTTTAAACATAATGCGTATTTATAATGAATGCTTACATTATTAGTGTAAGTTAATTTACTCGAAAGGTTACTTGCCATTTTATCACATTTAGCTTGCCTTATTAAAAAGAATGGCATGCAATTACCCTTTAAATTTAAAACAATACTACTATTTTATAAAAAAAAAATACACAACTTATTATCTGCATTTACATTTACAATTTTACACGGTTCCGTAACATAAAGTTTGGATCCCAGCTTTTCTCATTCCTGGGTTACGCCAAATCAAAAGGTGTTAATTAGCAGAACGGAAAATATATGTCCGCATCAATTGATTTTGAGTAAAACCCAGGAAACCTTTTTTTCTGTAAACACACCAAAACAAAGAGAAAGAGAATGATTTACAGTAAGAAGCAAAATACTCTGTGAGAAAAAATATAGAGAGTTTGAGCGATATTGTAGTGAGGTGAAAAATTCAAAAAAAAGGTTATTTCTTTTGAGTGTTTAGTGTTCTTGGAGTATTTTACTCGGTACTACAAATTATAAAATCCTCGCTATAGTGAAATCAGATGCTCTTCTCGGGCCGTGATTTTTTCCCTTATTCAGAAGGGCTTTCCACGTAAAATTCTCGGTGCCCTTGTTTCTCTTATTATTACCGTTGGTTACAGTATTTTAGTAATCCACATCTATTATAGTCGTATACCGTGAATATTATTTCTGTGGGGGTTAATTTTCCCAACAACTGGTATCAGAGCACATGTTATGCTCATTCACGAAAATATTATTTTCAGTCAATTTTACTCTGTGACCAAAAAATGCTAGGAGTAAAGTATGAAGTAACAAGATTCAACGGTAATGACAGTTTCTCCATATGGCAAAGAAGGATGAAGGACATGCTCATCCAACAAGGGTTAGACATTGCACTAGATAGAAAAGAGGCAAAGTCGGAAACCATGAAACTCGAGGAATGGGCAGGCATGGATAAGAAGGCGGCTAGTGCAATCAAATTACACTTGTTCGATGAAGTACTCAATAATGTCGGGGATGAAAATAGTGCATGTGGTATTTGGAAAAGACTAGAAAGTTAATACATGTCCAAATCCTTAACAAACAAGTTATTTTTAAGAAAGCAACTTTATGCCATCCATATGAGTAAAGGTACAAATTTCTTGTCCCATTTAAATATGTTCAATAGATTAATCACGCAGCTGGCAAACCTTGGAGAAACAATCACTGAAGTAGATAAGGCTATCGTGCTTCTAAACTCGTTGACATCTTCCTATGATAATTTAGCAACAACCATCCTACATGGTAGAGATATCATCGATTTAAAGGAGGTCACATCAGCCATCCTATTCAATGATAAGATGAGGAAGAAGTCCGAAAATCAGGGGCAGGCTCTAATCATGGAAAACAGAGAAAGAAATTTTTATACAGAATCGAGTAGCCGTGATAAATTCAAAGCTCGTGGAAAGTCCAGGAACTGGTCAAAGGGTATAAATTGCTACAGTTGCAATCAACCCGGTCACTTTAAAAGAGATTGCCCAAAGAAAGGTCGAGGCGAGAACAGTGGCCAGAAGAATAATGACAACACAACCGCTGCAGTGCACAACGATGATTCGGTGGTTCTCTTAGTTCACTAGGAGGAGGAATGCATGCACTTAGCAAGCCAAGAGTCATAATGGGTAGTTGATACAGCAGCATCCTACCATGCCACATCGGTACGAGAATTCTTCTGTAGGTACAAAGCAGGAGACTTTTGAATGGACAAGATGGGAAATATCAGTCACTCAAAGATTGTGGGGATTAGCGACATTTGTAACAAGACAAATGTCGGATGCACATTAGTTTTAAAAGATATGCGGCACGTACCAGATCTGCGAATGAATTTGATTTGAGGGATCGCTCTAGATCGAGACGGGTACGAGAATCACTTCGCCAATAGAAAGTGGAGACTCACCAAGGGATCATTGGTGATTGCTAAAGGAGTTTCTCCTTATATATTGTACAAGACAACCGTTAAGATATATGAAGATGGATTACATGCGGCTGTAGATGATACGCCTACAGATTTATGGCACCGGAGATTGGGCCATATGAGTGAGAAGGGACTGCAGATCCTATCCAAAAAGTCACTCATCTCCTTTGCAAAAGGTACAACTCTGAATTCTTGTGATTATTGTTTATTTGGAAAGCAATACAAGGTATCGTTTCAAGCAACTCATGAAAGAAAATTGAATATACTTAATTTAGTATATTCTGATATTTGTGGTCCAATGGATGTAGAATCAATGGGAGGTAACAAATATTTTCTCACATTTATTGATGATGCTTCACGAAAATTGTGGGTTTATTTTTTGAGAACCAAAGACCAGATATTTCAAGTATTTCAGAAATTCCATGCTCTGGTGAAAAATGAGACATGTCAAAAATTAAAGCATCCTAGGACAGATAATGGAGGAGAGTATACTTCAAAGGAGTTTGAAGACTACTGCTCAAGCCATAAAATCAGATAGTTCCTGGAACCCCACAGTACAATGGTGTAGCTGAAAGAATGAATCACACCATAGTTGAAAAAGTGAGAAATATGCTCAAAATGGAAAAACTACCTAAGTCATTTTGGGGTAAAGCAGCTCGCACACCCCTTTACTTGATTAACAGAAGTACATCAGTTCCATTGGAGTTTGACACTCTAGAGAAAGTTTGGACCAACAAAGAGGTGTCCTACTCCCATCTACAAGTGTTTAGATGTAAAGCTTTTGCACATGTGCCGAAGGAGCAGAGAACGAAGCTGGGTGACAAAGCTATTCCCTACATATTCATCGGTTATGGAGATGAAGAGTTTGGCTACAGATTGTGGGACCCAAAAAGGAAAACGATCATCAGAAGCAGAGATGTGATCTTCAGAGAAGATGCGGTCGGGATTGATAGTGATCAATCAACAAAGACCAAAAATGATAATGGTACAGTTACTAACTTTGTTACTACTCCTACTGTACCTGTGCGTAATCCTTCTACAGGTGAAGAATGGCATACAGAAGGTGTAGATGAAGAGGTTGCTGATCAGGGGGAGTACCCTAGTCCACAAGAGGAAGAAGGAGAGCAATAACAATAACAAGAAGGACAACAACCTTTGAGAAGATCTGAAAGAGAGAAGATAGAGTCCACAAGGTATCCTTCTTCGGAGTATATCCTCGTCACCGATGAGGGGGAGCCAGAGAATTTCAAGGAGGTGCTATCTCATCCGGAACAAATCCAGTGGATGGAAGCCATGCAAGAAGAGATGAATTCTTTACATAAGAATGATACGTACGAACTGGTTGAACTTCCAAAAGGTAAAAGACCGCTCAAGTGTAAGTGGGTCTTTAAGCTCAAGAAAGATGAAAATGGCAAGCTGGTCAGACACAAAGCTCGATTGGTGGTAAAAGATTTCGAACAGAAGAAAGGTATTAATTTTGATGAAATTTTCTCACCTGTTGTCAAAATGACTTCTATTCGAACAATCTTGAGCTTGGCAGCTAGCCTAGATCTTGAAGTGAATAGCTGGACGTGAAAACTGTGTTTCTGCATGGAGATTTTGAAGAAGAGATCTATATGGAGCAACCAGAAGGTTTTGAAGTAAAGGCGAAGAAACACATGGTGTGCAAGTTGAAAAAGAGTCTTTATGGGCTCAAACAAGCACCTAGGCAGTTGTACAAGAAGTTTTACTCATTCATGAGAAGTCAAACATACACAAAGACTTTTTCAGATCCATGTGTATACTATAAGAAATTCTCTAACAATAACTTTATCGTCTTGTTATTATATATAGATGACATGCTGATTGTAGGACAAGACAAGAAGTTGATTGCCAAGTTGAAGGAAGATTTGTCCAAGTCATTTGACATGAAAGACTTAGGTCCAGCATGACAAATTCTAGGAATGGAGAATGTCCGAGATAAGACAAATAGTAAATTGTTGATGTCACAACATAAGTATATTGAACGTATACTTAAATGCTTCAACATGATGAGTGCTAAACCAGTTAGCACGCCTCTTGCTGGTCATATGAAGTTGAGCAAGAAAATGTGTCCTACAACAAAGGAATATAAAGAAAGTATGGCTAAAGTTCTATATTACTCTGCCGCCGGGAGCCTGATGTATGCAATGGTATGTACCAGACCTGATATTGCTCATGTTTTCGGTATTGTTAGCAGGTTTCTTGATAATCCTGGAAAAGAATATTGGGAAGCTGTGAAGTGGATACTTAGGTATCTAAAAGGAACCTTAGATGAATGTTTGTGTTTTGGGAGATCAGATCCAGTCTTGAAGGGCTACACGGATGCTGATATGGCAGGTGATCTTGATAATCGTAAATGTACTACAGGATACCTGTTCAATTTTTCAGGAGCAGCTATATCATGGCAGTCAAAGTTGTAGAAGTGTGTTGCACTCTCTACAACTGAAGCAGAATATATTTTCGCTACTGAAGCTGGTAAGGAGATGGTTTGGCTAAAACTGTTTCTTCGAGAGCTTGGATTACATCAAAAGGAGTATGTTGTCTATTGTGACAGTCAAAGTGCAATAGACCTGAGCAAAAACACCATGTATCATGCAAGGACGAAGCATATCAACGTGAGATATCACTGGATTCGAGAAAGGATAGAGGATGGATCTATACAGGACAAGAATATCCATACAAGTGAAAATCCTTCGGATATACTGACCAAGGTACATACCAAGAGACAAGTTTGTGCTATGCAAAGAACTTGCCGGCATGAACTCTATATGAAAATCTGGAGTTACCTCCGTCAGGTATATGTGACTGGAGGGGGAGGGGGAGGGATTTATTGGGTCCATACCATGGCCCATGTGAAAGAAGATGAAGTTTCCTTTTTGGTTTTGTCAAGCCAATAATTTAGAAGTTCAATTTGGGCAACTAGCTTTTGAAGTGAATATTGATGTCATTGCATACATCAATATGAGCATTCTTCAACTATAAATAGGTGTCTTTGCCTTCATTTGTAAACACACCAAAAACAAAGAGAAAGAGAGTAATTTACAGAGTAAGAAGCAAAATACTCAGTGAGGAAAAATATAGACAGTTTGAGCGGTATTGTAGTGAGGTGAAAAAAATCAAAAAAGGGTTATTTCTTTTGAGTGTTTTGTTCTTGGACTATTTTACTCGGTACCACAAAGTGTAAAATCCTCGTTATAATGAAATCAGTTGCTCCTTTCGGGCCGTAATTTTTTTCTTATTTAGAAGAGTTTTCCACGTAAAAATCCCGGCGTCCTTGTTTTCCTTATTATTACCGTTGGTTACAGTATTTTAGTAATTCACATTTATTATAGTCGTATACCGTGTATATTATTTCTGTGAGGATTAATTTTCCCAATGAGTCTATTGATCCCTCGGGAATTATTCCTTGGATTTCGGGGGGAAGTGATCGAGCTAAAAGGATTTAAGATAAATATTTTTTCTATAAAAGCAGCTTATTTTATTTTGGTGTAAAAAAGTTCTTGCCTGTTAACTAAATGTAGGATAAATTTTATTTTGATTGGTCATTGCTCGTGCAAATTTAATAAAGATATGTAATTTTCTATTTGGCTCTTGATTAAGCATTGCTTGTGCAAATTGAGTAGTCAGCCGATTTACATATGTGATATATTTGCACAAAGTAAAATTTTGGGTAAGTTCTTGATTCAGTTTGTTGGTAGCATGATTGCCTTCCACCAAGTGATTACATCTTCCCCTTGGTTTTTTTTGCATGGATTCCTTACTTGTTTTCTCTGCCTTTAGTCGACATAGGGGAGGTTAATGTGAATAGCTGGTGATTTCTACTGGAAATACGAAACCATATCTCACCTTGAGCTTGATCAATCAATGTATTAAAGGAAGAAGTTTTTGTTAGGATCGGGTTACCGGGTAGTGCGGAATTTAGCCAAATAACGTTATAATGACAATAACAAAGATAATGCAAGTTGATAATAACGGCAATTAAAGAAGATAAAGAAGACATAAATTTAACGTGGTTCAGTCAAGGTGACCTACGTCCACAAGCGGAGAGGAGCAATTTTACTATACCAACAAGAGTATAAAGAGAGTACAAAATTAGAGTAAATACTTTAATTAGTCCCAAATACCCCAAGAGAATAACCTCACAAGATCACTCTAAAGAAAGGGTTCACACAAGTATTTCCCAATACTCATTCTCTCACACAATACTATACAATGAAATAAAGGAGAAAAAAGAAAGACGAGTGAAAATCTCTTGAATTTGTGTGTTTTCAAATGAGGAGAAACTCCTCTATTTATAGCAAGAAATCCTTGGCCTAATAATGGATATTATGTCGTGGCAAATGTCATAATCCAAAAATTTGTTATAATAGATATTATGTCATGGCAAATGTCATGAACCACGAATTTGTTATAATGGATATTATGTCATGAAAATTTGGCCATATTACAAATCTCCACCTTGGCCTAATTTAGGCTTATATATAGTAAATTTGCTCTACCTTCTCCGTAAAAATCCCAATGGGCAAAATCATTCTTCATAAATGCCAATCAAGTTCAGGCAAAGCTTAAACTTGGACACTGGAAGAGGTTTTGTGAACATGTCAGCAAGATTGTTTCTAGTGTTGATCTTCTGAACAAAGACTTTTCTTTCAGCAATGGTTTCTCGGATGAAATGATATTTTATATCAATGTGCTTCGTCCTCTCATGATACATTTGATCTTTAGTCAAGTGAATGGCACTTTGATTATCACAGAAAATGATAATACGACTTTGATGTAAACTGAGTTCCGCAAATAGACCCTTCAACCATAAAGCTTCTTTGATCGCCTCGATCACTGCCATATATTCTGCTTCGGTAGTAGATAAAGCTACTATATATTGTAATGTAGCTTTTCAACTAATAGCGCAACCACCGATGCAAAATACATAGCCTGTCAGTGATCTTCTTTTGTCAGGATCACCTGCATAATCTGAGTTTACAAAACCAACCAAAGTGTTAGTATTTCTCCCAAACTCCAAATATGTGTTTCAAGTACCTTGCAAGTATCTGAGAATCCATTCCACAGCATGCTAATGTGCTTTACCAAGGCAAGACATATACTGGCTTACTACGCTCACTGCTTGTGAAATATCTGGACGTGTACAAACTATTGCATACATAATACTGCCGACTGCACTGGAATAAGGAACTTGTGCCATGTATCTCTCTTCTTCCTCTGACTGCGGGGACTGAGCAGCTGATAACTTAAAATGAGCAGCAAGAGGGGTACTAAATGGTTTAGCATCTTTCATGCCAAACCTCTCCAAGACTTTCTCCAAGTACTTCTTGTGGGTCAGAAATAGCCTGTTGGCTTTTCGATCTCTTTTGATCTCCATGCCAAGGATTTTCTTAGCTGCTCCCAAATCTTTCATCTCAAATTCACTTTTCAGCTGACTTTTCAAGTTGTAAATTTCTGTTAAATCCTTAGCAGCAATGAGCATATCATCAACATATAATAATAGGTACACAAATAAACTATCATTTAACTTCTGGAAGTAAATACAACTATCATACATACTCCTCGAATAACCATGACCTAACATAAAAGAATCAAACCTATTATACCATTGTCTTGGAGACTGCTTTAATCCGTACAAGGATTTCTTCAACAAGCAAACATGATCTTCTTTTCCTTCAATTTCAAATCCTTCGGGTTGATGCATGTATATTTGTTTCTCAAGTTCACCATGTAAGAAAGTTGTCTTAACATCAAGTTTTTCTAATTCCAAATCATACATGGCAACGAAGGCAAGCAAGACACGAATAGAGCTATGTTTAATAACAGGTGAGAAAATATCATTAAAATCAACTCTTTGTACCTGACTATATCCCTTTGCAACTAATCGTGCCTTATACCTCGCATCTTCAACCCCTGGAATGCCATCCTTTTTCTTGAAGACCCATTTGCAACCAACAATTCTTTTTCCTGATGGCGGCATCACAAAAGACAAAATACCATTCTTGTGGAGAGACTCAATTTCTTCATTCATTGCAATCAGCCACTTGGCTGAGTCAGCACCAGAAACTGCTTCTGAATATTTTGATGGTTCTCCAATTTCTTCAGTTTTCTGTGCAACTGAAAAAGTAAATGCAACATAATCTCCAAACCTTAATGGTTGTTTACCTTTTCTTCTTGCTCTATGTTTGGCTATAGAATACTCCTCTTCTTCTGGTTCAACTCAAGGAGTTTCAACTTCAGGAATTTTAGCTTTTGTCTCAACTTCAGGAGTTTCAACTGTATTTTGCTCCAAAGTTGATGAGCTTGGCTCAGAAGGAATGCCAATCTCAATCTCCACCTGGTTCTGTATACTCTTTCCTTTATCTGTATTACAAGAACTAGAAGACTCTTTTCTAGAATGTAACATAGAGGATTCATCAAAGGTTACATCTCTGCTAATTATAAATTTTGGTGCCGTAGGATCAAGATACCATAATCGGTATTCTTTCACCCAGATGCATACACAAGGAAAATGCACTTTTTAGCCCTTGGCTCTAATTTTCCATCATTTACATGCATGTATGCAGGGCAACCAAATATCTTTAAATCAGAATAATTAGCAGGAGTACCTGACCACATTTCCTCTGGAGTCTTAAAGTTCAAAGGTGCAGAAGGAGCTCGGTTGACAATATAACAAGCTGTAGAGATAGCTTCTGCCCAAAAGGCATTTGTCAACCCAGCATTTGAAATCATGCAACGAGCCCTTTCTAAAAGAGTTATATTCATCCTTTCTGCCATACAATTTTGCTGAGGTATCATTCTCACAGTACGATGTCGAGCAATTCTTTCATTCTTACAAAATTCGTTGAATTCATCATTATAAAATTCCAAGCTATTTTCTGTTCTAAGCCGCTTAACCTGTTTTCCTGTTTGTTAATCAAAACTTTCTATTGTTTGAAATTTAAGAAAATAATTTTTCAGGAAATAAACCCAAACTTTTCTTGAATAATCATCAATGAAAGTTAACATATACCTGGCATCAACTTTTTATGGGGTACGTGAAGGACCCCAAAGATTTGAATGAATGTAATCCAAAGTACCTTTTATTCTATGAATTGCTGGAGATTTGAAGCTGACTCTTTTCTGCTTCCCGAATACACAATGTTCACAAAACTCCATATTTCCGGTACTTTGGCCACATAAGAGACCTCTTTTGTTGAGGATGGAAAGATCTTTTTCACTCATATGCCCCAATCGCATATACCATAATTTGCTGATGTCAGAATCTGATTTTTCTGATATTGAAACTGCAGCAGCACCTGTAACAGTGGATCCCAAAAGAGTATACAACGTACCAGTTCTGCGTGCTTTCATGATCACAAGAGCACCATGAAAATTTTTTAGAACTCCATCTTCACCTGTGTATTTGCACCCAAGAGATTCTAGAGTGCCCAAAGAGATGAGATTTTTCTTCAAGTCAGGAATATGTCTAACATCGGTGAGAGTTCTCATCACACCATCGTGCATTTTGATTCGGACGGTACCTTTTCCAATAACTTTGCAGGCAATATTATTGCTCATCAAGACAACTCCACCTCCAATAGATTTATATGTGATAAATAAATCCCGAATGGGACACATATGATAAGAACAACCCGAAATCCACTCATTGTTAGATTTGAAACTATAATTAATTGCTAAAAAAATAGTTTCCTCAGTCTCATCAGCAGCTACATTTGCTCATCAGCAGCTACATTTGCTTCGGCAGTGTCAGTATTTTTGTGCTCATTTTTTTTTTCTATATGCTTTTCTTTGTTTTTCAATTTAAAGCATTTGGAAATAATGTGACATTTCTTATGACAATATTTGCACATGACATTTCTGTATCTGGATTTTGACCTTGATTTAGGTTTCTCACTACTTGAATCTTTCTTATTGGATCTACCTCTTATGAATAAGTCTTCCCCTTGGTTCCCACTAGTTTCCCCAGTAATATCTCTATCTATTTGTTCTTTTGATTTCAAAATAGATTTGATATCTTTATAAGAGATATTATCCTTTCCATAAAGCATAGTATCTCTTATATGTTTAAACGATTGGGGTAAGGAAAGAAGCAATAACACAGCTTGATCCTCATCTTTGATTTCAGCATCTATGTTACTTAAATCCATAAGAAGAGAATCAAAAGTATCAAGATGCATAAGTATAGAGTTACCTTCAGCCATACGAAAAGTGTAGAGTTTTTGCTTTAGGTAAAGCCCGTTTTCTACTGTTCTTTTCATATATAGGGTTTTAAGTTTTTTCCATATGCCTTTGGCTGAGCTTTCTGGTGCAACTTCACGCAAAACCTCATTTGAAAGATTTAAAATAATACCTGCTTTTGCCTTTTTGTCTATGACGGCAAACTCCCCGTCTGTCATTTTAACCGGCATCTTCTCATTTTCTTGCAGTGCCAAATCTAAGCTATCCTGAATTAGGATTGCTTTCATCTTTAATTGCCACATTCCGAAGTTTGTACTTCGGTCAAATTTCTCAACATCAGACTTTGTTAGAGTCATTTTGGCTATTTAAACTAACCCGGTTAGATCTGGCTCTGATACCAATTTGTTAGGATCGGGTTACCGGGTAGTGCGGAATTTAGCCAAACAACGTTATAATGACAATAACAAAGACAACGCAAGTTGATAATAACGGCAATTAAAGAAGATAAAGAAGATACAAATTTAACGTGGTTCGGTCAAGGTGACCTACGTCCACAAGCGGAGATGAGCAATTTTACTATACCAACAAGAGTACAAAAGAGAATACAAAATTAGAGTAAATACTCTAATTAGTCTCAAATAACCCAAGAGAATAACCTCACAAGATCACTCCAAAGAAAGGGTTCACACAAATGTTTCCCAACACTCGCTCTCTTATAAAATACTCTACAATGAAATAAAGGAGGAGAAAGAAAGACAAGAGTGAAAAGCTCTTGAATTGGTGTGTTTTCAAATGAGGAGAAACTCCTCTATTTATAGCAAGAAATCCTTGGCCTAATAATGGATATTATGTCATGGCAAATGTTATGAACCACAAATTTGTTATAATGGATATTATGTCATAGCAAATGTCATAAAAATTTGGCCATATTACATTTTTTCACAGACACAGCTGATTTTGTGAACAGCTCACTTTGACTCTGATTTTGTAGCGGTGATTTCTCACCTAAATTATACTTGCAAAATAAATATCTGAAGTCCTTACAAGATGGCTGATGGGAAGGATAGTCGACCACTTGTTATTGACAATGCAACTGAAATGAGCAAGGTTAGTTAGAACAAACCGCTTGCTATTTCAGCTCTATGCATGGTGTTAACTGTATCGCTCAACCTACTAATGAACAATAGCTGCATCGTTTGTTTCTTTAGGCAGGCTTTGCTGGGGATGATTCTCCAAGGGCTGTTTTCCCAAGCATAGTTGGTCTTCCTCGTCACACTGCCGTCATGGTCGGAATGGGACAAGATGCCTATGTTGGTGATGACGCTATGTCTAAAAGGGGTTCTTTGACATTGAAATATCCCATTGAGCATGGTATAGAAAATGACTCAAATCATGTTTGAGGAATTCAATGTTCCAGCCATGTATGTCGCAATCCAATCTGTTCTTTCTCTCTTTGCTAGTGGTCATACAACTGGTAAGCAGCAGACGGAATACCAACATATGTTGGCTCTCTACTGTTTTAATCAGTCACTAATTCTTTTGCTGTTTGCAATAAGGTATTGTGCTTGATTCTTGTACTAGTGTGAGCCACAGTGTCCCAATCTATGAGGGACATCCACTTCCCCATGCTATCTTGCGGTTATGTCTTGGTGGTCGTGATCTTACCGATTATCTCAAGGATATTGTCATGAATCTCAAGGAGGGTTATTATTTATCACGCATTGCCTTTGCATCGGAAATTATTTGTCATATGAAGGAGACGATTGCTTATGTTGCACTGAATTTTGAAGAGGAGATTGAGAAGGCAAAATATTTCTCAAAATCAGTAGAGAAGGGCTATGAGCTTCCTGATGGAAATATCATAACCCTTGGTGCTGAGAGGTTCCGTTGCCCTGAAGTCCTATTCCAGCCATCATTGGTTGGAAAAAAAGTGACAGGAATTCATGAGAAAGTATACAACTCAATCATGAGATGCGATATTGATATTAGGAAAGATTTATTTTCAAACGTTCTGCTTAGTGGTGGATTTGCCTCTCTACCCCTATGGGTAGGGGTAAGGTCTGCGTACACTCTACCCTCCCCAGACACCACTTGTGGGATTTTACTGGGTCGTTGTTGTTGTTGTTGTTGTGCTTAGTGGTGGATCAACTGTGTTTCCTGGCATAGCAGAACGTCCGAGCAAGGAGGTTACTGCTCTTGCTCCAAGCAGCATGAAGATCAATGTGGTTGCACCGCCTGAGAGGAAGTACAGCGCCTGGATTGGAGGATCAATTTTAGCTTCCCTCAGTACTTTCAAACAAGTCAGTTTCTTTTTGCTTTATTTTATTGATCAATAAATCAAATCTGTTAAAGTCCAAGTCTCAAATAACTATGAACGTCTTCTTCTTAACTCTTTAAAGCTTAAGTGATACAGCACTAATATCTATGTTCCATACAGATGTGTATAACAAAGGGCGAGTATGATGAAATTGGTCCCTCTATTGCCCACAGGAAGTGTTTCTAAGCTTGGTGACAACTTAAAATCCTCTTTACTTAACAATTCCTTCGAATGAATGCTTCATTTTAAGTCACACTGACCTGTTTCTCTTTTGAAGTAATACCCAATCCTGTGAGCAGTTTTTTGCTATTCTTGTTTGGCGTGGCTTTGTTCTTTCCTTTGTAATTTAGCTAGTAAGCAGGAAACTGGTGGATCGTCCGTGACTAATGCTTCTGTTCTATATTTCTTTTCGGGTTAAGAACAGCTGGTTATATAAGCAAACTTTTCAGTAATGAGGAATGTGGATTAGCTATCCTTTGAACAATAATTGCAAGAAAATATATCGGTGAGTAGTTGTGGAATTGCTGAAGGGTATTCTACTTGCATTCGGAATTGTTTTTTATTTAGCTTTGAAGATGTTATACTCATTTGTTATCAGTTACAAGCAGAGAATATGTTCGTACTTTTCTGTTATTGTAGGTGATACGAATGGATGTAAATATGGTTTGAAAATTTAATATACATAAGAGGCATTTTTCTCCACTTCGGCAAGAAAATAAGTGACTGTTGACTGCGGATACAATTTTCGTTAGAGAAAGGCAGTGCACCAAATTATCAACTGCAATGTTACTCTACAATTTATTTATTTTTGGGTTTCATTACTTTTTCCTTTTTGTCTCTTTTAACCTAATTTAAATTTTTGTTATTTTTGATAGAAGTTCCTTATGTTTATTCGATAACTTGTCTCCTCATCCAATTAAGATTAGAGGGTTCCCTTATGAGAAATCCAATGGTTTGAAGTTGTGCAAAATGTAATGCGTACTCCAACTTCCAGATATTCTGTTTTTGGTACTATATATAAGGTTGCTCAATCTGTTGACCTTTTAATAGATGAGAAGGGAAAGCACAAAGAGAAAAAAAAACTAGAATATCTAGATACACGTGATTAATAACAATGGGTGCATGAAGTGGGAGTGGAAGTGAACTTTCAGCAACTTGAAACTGCTAGAATTTTGACAAGATTAATGTGAACTAGTGTGAACATTTGAAGCCTCCTTTTAGGAAGAAATTGNTATTTGAAATATGGTATGGAAAACCTGCTGAAGATTATAATGTTTTACATGTGTTTGGCTCAATTGCATATTATCATGTGAAAGAGTCAAAATTGGATCCGAGGGCAAAGAAAGCTATATTTATGAGGATTACTTCCGGAGTCAAAGGATACCGATTATAGTGTCCAGAGACAAGAAAAGTTATATTCAGCAGAGATGTTACCTTTAATGAATCTGCCATAATAGATAAGGTGACATTTGAATATGTCAAACAAACTGATGGTGCTTCAAAGCAGGTGGAGTTTGAGGGAAAATTAATTTTTCCAACACAGGGAGAAAACGAGGAAACAATAGAAGATTTT